>JARNGD010000086.1:0-151532 GCA_031001845.1 Achaetomiella virescens
CATGAAAATGTCCCTGTCGATCGCGGTTGTGGAGGAGAGGGGCAGGGCAAAAAGTTGAGGCCCCACTGGCAGCCCACAAAGAGGGAAAGGCGGTGAAGGCTTGGCACCGTCATCTGGATGTGGTTAGCCTGATAGGCCAGCAGCTCAAGAGCCATGTCTTTTCAATGGGCTTGCTATGTAGACCTCAATCTCATATGTTAGGTGGATGGGTTCACTGACAAAACATCGAAGAGGTAGACTGGAGAAATATACTCTCTGTCTTGACCTCTGTCTCAGCATGCATGTCTATTCAATTCCCAAGGTAACGTGAAGAGAAGACAGCCGAAAATAGTGGAGAGTTCTTGGTCTTCAAAACCAGAAGATGAGACTCATCGAGCGTGTGGGTTCTGCTGAATGCGACCTGGAAGCACCACAACTACCCAAGGGTATGTGGAGGTTGCGGCATAGTTAAGGGAAGAGGTGACGACCAAGAGCTTGCCGATGCCGTAATTATTCATACCATTGCGGCCACCTGACAAGAAAAGCAGAGGCGGCTGCAGACCCGACTGCAGGAGATAGAGGCAGGGACGGAAGGGAAAATCGCAAGCGACGATGGCGACCAGAAACATGACCGCAAGCGTTAATCCAAGCTTGGATGAGGTTACTGCTGGTCGCAATGACGGCAAGGTGGGTTGGCCTGGGCCGTTAATGTACTTAAAGTTAATTTTCCCCCGCCGACACAGAACGAGATCCGTCACCTCTGGTCAACTCTCCTCCCAGTGTCTCTGAAACCTCCACTTCCACCACACAACCAAACCACGCAACCTCGCAACTTTCCCTGCATAACCATCGCTAAACTTTGTTTCAGGAATCAAACTCTGGAAATTATCGGACATAGTTATTACAGATCTCCTGCGCGTCCCCAACACCGAAAGCAGCCAGCAGGAGGCAACTCAATTTGCCAGTTGCAGCCTGTTTCACAGAGGCGCTCGAGTTGCAGCTGAGCCCTGGACTCAAGGAACTGGAGCCAGCTGTCAGCCTCACCAACGTGGACGGCTGTTGGGGCCAATTCGGAGTGCCGCACAACGGAAGTGGGGGCTGAGCCCAGCAGCAGTTGTGAGCACGGGCCACCCTTGCTGGCTTCCGATTCACCATTTTCCATTCTTTCTCTCCGACTGACCACCACTGCGAATTTCAGCTACACCACATCACTAAACCACACTGGGGTCACCACGTCCTTCCCACACCCCACCACAACCTGATCACAACACACCTTGATCGAGTCAGAGCCCGGTCCGCTGCCTGGAGCTTGTCGTTTCCGACTTGTAAGTCCTGCACTGCTTGTCCCTTGCACCCCCAAGCCGCACCGTGACCCGCCGCGTTTTGCCCATCAAATCGGCCATCAATACTGGCACGCGCCCATCGATATACCCCTTCCCTTGCCCTCCCGACACCATCCGACACTCTAATTTTGATGGAAACCGATGCTGGCGATGCTCTCGATGGCGTTCCACCGGTCTGCCCTGTGCCCGCGGTCGCTGGAGGCCGCAATTGCCTCCCGTCATCACATACAGCCTCGTTCGCATCGACTTACACCTCCGGGATGCGACAAGCATCATTGAGACGCGATTATGGATTATTTTGTGCCGTTGATGGCTAATCCCGGGTCGCGACACCCGGGCTCTCTCAGATGCCCATACTTGTAACACCGCGACTGCTTAAGAACTCTTGCTGATATCGTCGTCTTGCAGCAGGCAGCTCGTGCTCTGAAGATCACTATGTCTACGTCTCCAGATCCCAGTCCGGTGAACGGCACATATCTCCATCCGCTGGCGATCGTAGCGTGCAAATACCGATGCCCAAGAGGGCGATAGCGATCTGTCCGACGCCCAACCGACCGGCGCAGATGCCGCAACCCCCGAGTCGGCCGATGCCGTCGGCTCACCGGACGAGGGCCTCGAGATGGCCCAAGAAACCCACCGAGCATCCGAATCTAGTGAAGAACAAGACGATATGGACGATGGCGACTTCAATGCTGCAGCCACTCCTGCTTCTATTCAGAGTAACGACGCGTCTGACCGCGCCGTGTCGTCCCTCGGCCCGCACCGCCACCAAGCGCAAGGCCGCTCAAGTATTGTGTGACGATCACATGCTCGAGAATCCAGAGTTATATGGGCTGAGGCGTAGTGTATGCTGGCACCCTGTCGCCGTGGTCGCGCTCAGAGCTGACAGCAAATGAAAACAGTCGCGCCCTTCACAACGTCGCAAGATCGTGAGTGTTGCCCACGCCTGGCAGCCGGAGAATACACGCTAATGCTTGAGAGCAGGTCGAGTCGGACGACGACGAGGAGCCATCCGAGTCCGATCTCACTCCTGCTCCACGGAAATCGGCTCACCGACGTCGCCTGGAGCGCTCCCTTCCTGGACGTGCAGTACCGCTCGCGACCAATACTGTGTTGGCGTCCATGGCTAACATGCCCTTCAATTAACAGCTTCCAAGCGAGGCACACCTGCCCGTCAAGCCTCGCCCGACGATTCCGATTCAGACACATATGGCGGTGCCAAGGCCCGCAGTTTCCAGAAGAAGGCCCGACGGCAACAAGCGCTCCAACCGGAACTCGCTCTAACTGAGAAGCGATGGAACAGTCGTCGTGCTGCCCAAGTCTCGGTCGGCGCCTACCAGGAGAGCGACGAGGAAGACGAGGAGGATGAGGCGACCCCAAACGGCTGGGCTCCCGAGGTGAGGACAACTCGCCTTACATCGAGAAATCCTCCGTCACCGCCCCAAGGAGGGCGTGGAGCTGACGCCTGACCCACCGCCACCCCACGATTTCGAGTACTACATCAAATGGCAGGGGAAGTCCCATCTCCACAACACGTGGGAGACCACCGAGACCGTCGCCGGGTTACGCGGATTTCGCCGGCTCGAGAACTACTTTAGAAAGACGGTCGAATACGAACTCGATTTGAAGTTCGGTGGTGATGATATCAGCCCTGAACAACGGGAGCAGTGGTTGCTAGACCGTGAGCGCGAAGAAGACGCGTTGGAAGACTTCACCAAGGTTGAACGCGTTGTCGCTATGCGCGATGAGGGTGATGGTGTTGAGTACTTTGTCAAGTGGAAAGGGCTGCAGTATGACGAGTGCACATGGGAAGATGCCTCCCTGATCAGCAGCCTTGCCCAGGACAAGATTGACCAGTTTCTGGATCGGTCGTCACGCTCCTGGCAGTCGGACCGCAAGGAGGCGAACCTCGATACCCGGTCGCGGATGACCAAATTGGAGACCCAGCCGTCCTACATCAAGGTGGCGAGCTCCGCGAGTTCCAAAAGGGCCTCAACTTCCTGGCGCTCAACTGGACACGCGGCAACAATGTCATCCTCGCCGATGAGATGGGCCTCGGAAAGACGGTCCAGACCGTCTCCTTCCTCAGCTTTCTCCGAAATGCCCGCGGCCAAGAAGGGCCCTTCCTTGTTGTTGCACCTCTCAGTGTCATTCCCGCCTGGTGTGATACTTTCAACCACTGGGCCCCAGACCTCAATTACGTCGTGTACCTTGGACCCGAGCCTGCCCGCATAAACATCCGCAACTACGAACTCTTCGCCGACGAGCAGCACAAGAAGACCAAGTTCAATGTCCTTGTTACTTCTTACGACTACATCCTGCTCGATGAGCGGACCACCTCAAGGGTATCAAGTGGCAAGTCCTCGCTGTCGACGAAGCGCACCGTCTCAAAAACCGCGAGTCCCAATTGTACAACAAGCTGAACAGCTTCGGCATCCCATGCAAGGTGCTCATCACCGGCACGCCGATCCAGAACAACCTGGCTGAGCTGTCAGCGCTCCTGGACTTCCTGAACCCCGGCAAGGTCTTGATCGACGAGGAGCTTGAGCTCCTCTCGACAGCTGACAACAAGGAAATCACCGACGAGCAGCAGGACGAGGCCAAGCGTTTGAAAACGCAGGAGAAGCTTCGAGAGCTGCAACGCGGCCATCGCGCCCTTCATCTTGCGCCCGCACCAAGGAGACCGTCGAGTCAGATTTGCCGCCCAAGACTGAGAAGATCATCCGCGTCGAACTCCTGATGTTCAACTCGAGTATTACAAGAACATTCTCACCCGCAACTATGCCGCGCTCAGCGACGCGAGCAACGTCATAAACAGTCGCAGCTCAACATCATGATGAGCTGAAGAAAGTCAGCAACCACCCATACAAGTTTCCAGGGCGCGGAGGAGCGCGTGCTTTGCCGGGAGCACGCGACGCGAAGACCAAATCAAGGGTCTCATCACGAGCAGCGGCAAGATGATGCTGCTAGATCAGCTCCTTGCCAAGCTGAAAAGGACGGCCATCGTGTCTTGATCTTCAGCCAAATGGTGAAAATGCTCGACATCTTGGGTGACTACCTCCGGGTCCGCGGGTATCAGTTCCAGCGGCTCGACGGCACCATTCCTGCTGGCCCTCGCCGCATGGCCATCAATCATTTCAATGCCGAAGACAGCGACGACTTCTGCTTTCTCTTGTCGACGAGAGCGGGTGGTCTCGGCATCAACCTGATGACTGCTGACACGGTCATTATTTACGACTCGGACTGGAATCCCCAGGCTGATCTGCAAGCGATGGCACGGCTCAATCGTATTGGGCAGAAGAAGCCGGTCAACGTCTACGGCTTGTCGCCAAGCAGACTATCGAGGAAGAAGTCGTCAAGCGTGCCCGCAATAATCTCTTCCTTGAGTATCTTACCATTCAGGCCGCGTCACGGACGAAGGCAAAGCCCTCCGTGAGCAGTTTAAGGAGCGCGGCCTGCAGATTGATGAGGCAAAGACTGCCGAGGACATCTCCATGATTCTCAAGATTCGCTCTCAGAACCTCTTTGAGCAGTCTGGCAACCAGCAGAAGCTGGAGCAGCTTGACATCGACGCGATTCTCGAGAACGCCGAAGTCACACAAAGACGGACATTGATGACAAAATGAACCTCAGCAGTGGCGGTATCGACTGGGACAACTGGATGCAAGTCACTGACGTCAAGGTCGACGAGCTGGCCCTTGACTGGACCAGATCATCCCTGCGGAACAGCTTGCTGTTATTAAGGCCGAAGAGGAAAGAAGAAGCATGACGAGTATCTGGCTAAGGCGCTGGAAGAGAGCGCGCCCCGCAAGGCCGCGCTCAAGGGCGCTAGGATGAACGCCGAAACTGACCGGGCCGAGCGACTGGCTAAGAAGAGGCAGCGTGAGAGACAGGAGCAAGAAGAGCTAGAAGAGCAACGGGCACTCCTCGCTGATCCCCGCCGCCCGCTCAACGAGAAGGAGACGCGCAATCTCATCCGCGCATTCTTCCGTTACGGCTTCTTTGAAGACCGCGAAGATGAGATCGTTCACGACGCCCGCCTGACCGATCGAGACCATGACTTCTTGAAGTCGATCATCGAGGATCTGGTCACACGTGAGCCGGCAAGCAGTGGATGCCAACAATGAGAAGCTCCGCGAAGAAGAGGAGCGCGCGGGCAACCGCTTGCGAAAAAGGACAAGAAGGCATCCTTGTGGACTTTGGCGAGGTCCGCAAGGTCAACGCCGAGACTGTCGTCGAGCGGCCCCCCCAGCTGAAACTCCTGCGTCGCGTGCTGCTGGACCACGGTGATGTGCTGTCGTTCAGATTGCCAGAAGCGACCAAATCCGCGCAGTACTCATGCGAATGGGGGAGCTCGAGAAGACGTGTATGCTGCTTGTCGGCATTGACAAGTACGGCTTCGGCGCTTGGACACAGATCAGGGATGACCCAAAGCTGCAAATGCACGACAAGTTCTTTCTCGAAGAGCACCGGGTGGACAAGAAGGAGGAGCGCCGGAAGGCCGACGACAAGGCGATCCAGTCTCCCGGCGCCGTCCATCTTGTCCGGCGGTCAGAGTACCTCCTGTCCGTCCTCATGGCGAAGTACTCTAATGACGCGAACGCCAAGAAGGCCGTGGAGAACCATCACCGCAGCAAGAAGCTCCTGACGAACGGCATCCGCCGGGGTGATGGCAGCTCTGTCTCCGCTTCTCCCGCGCCGCCCATGTCCAAGAAGTCCAGCCAACACCGGACCGTGATCATCACCGGTCCTACAGCAACGCTAATGACCGCGGTACACCCCGGCCGGACAAGCGGAAGTATAACGACGACTACGACGAGCGCGGATCGAAGCATCGGCGACTGGATGCCGACGGCAAGCACGACAAGAAGTCGAAGGATAAGGAGAAGCCGAAGCTCGATCCGGAGACCATGGAGAAATTCAAGCGCGAGAGGCAGAAGGCTGTCGAGCGGTTCTATGAGCTCGCCAGGCTGCGCGACGACGAGATTGATAATTCGGACAATGTGCAGCTTGTCTGGTCCATTATTCGGCCCCTCAGGCCAAACATGGAGCGCATCATAAACTCCAAGGAGCAATTCCCAGCGGCCAAGGAACGGGCCAAGATTCTGGGCGAGGAGATTCGCGCATTCGGCAACTTTCTTCAGGACTTGCGGGCGCAGAACGGCACCGACCTTGATAGCCTTGAGCCCCAGTTCTGGTAAGTAACACGTTTCAAACTGCAGTTCTGTCACCCTGCTAACACCGTTCAGGGAGTTCCTTTCGTCGATCTGGCCCCTTGGCGACGTCAAGGTCGGCGGCAAGCGTCTCCAAAAAATGTTTGGCGACCTGCTGGAAAAGGACAAGAAGGCCAAGCGCGAGGACGAACAGAGGCGGCGAGGAACCCAGACCTCGAGGACGGAGAGATCGCGAGTGACCGCGAGGAGCGTCGCCCCGCCCGGGACCCGTACGCGATGACCGGCGCGAGGAACGTCGTGAGGAGCGCCGCGAGGAGAGAAGGGATGAGCGTCGGGAGGACCCCAAGCGTCGCGGCTACTATGATGACGACCGCCTCAACTTCCACCGCCATCGACGGCCTGATAACAGGAACGTGCCCCTCCGGCACTCGTCGTGGCAGAACAGCCGCAGCCCGCCGGCGCGGCATAACCCTTACTAGGACATGGAGGGAAGCTGACGTCGCGCCTTGGCGTGAGTTGCGGCGGTGCTACTTTCCCTTTTCAATCGAAGATTTGAGTTATTTCAACTCTTACATATCACGCATGGAACACTGGCGCATTGGAGCAGGAAGACGGTGGCGAATGATGGGTGGTCTCTTTTTTTCACGCTTTTCCGTTTTCTTTATGAGTCCTCAACTAGAGACACCATAAACCTCCTCTACATACCCGGAGTTGTGCATTGTTTCAAGGTGGACTGTACAGTGGTCAGGGTTTTCGGGGTTGGGGTTAGTTTAGCCTCCTTCTTACATATCTGGGGCTGTGAAACGGAGATCTTTATGGGCGGGCGGCTCGGTTGGTTGCATGAGGAGGGATGGAAAAGCGAAAAGGGTTCCGGCGCCTAGCAACGGAACAGGCGTTGCTTTCTGGGACGTGTTATCAATTAGTACGTTGTTGTTGGGAGTGTATTTCGTGGCCAAACAGCCAATTGAGCCCATCATTGTGGGAGCGAGATGAGGCGGTTACTTCATGGTGTACATCTACATTTTTCGTGCTGATGGTTGAGCTGTCTGGCAAACGTCCCATGCTCCTCTTATACCGAAAAGCATGTCATGCGGCAGCTCTGATGGCGCTTGTTTAAAAGGGAGAGTGAAATGCAGAGACAAGAGAGCAATGGCCATGTAGACTAGGGAGACTTTGTTTTGAGTGTGGGTGGGATGAGGGAAAGGTAAGCTATAGGTACTGGTTAACCAGAGAGAAGCCGTTGCGTGAAACTGTGATTGGATCAGAATTGTTCAAGGTCATCCCACGAGCATCTCAACGATCTGCTGCCTTTGTAACAGCATCTTCTCTAAGGCAAGTTTCCGAATTCAAAGCTGCTAGCCGACCCTTGGCCCGGTCGACATCTTTCCCCCGCCGCCTTTGAGAACTGGTGATGAAACAATCACAAACAATGAGGACTGCTGAGAATAGACACCTTTCCCGCCATGAAAACGAGAGCCTGATTTTGTTTACCAAAGACTGGCGGGAGCTCAAACGAGGGTTGTCCAACTCGCGATTTCAATTCGGCCGGATCTCTTCAATAATAGATGATTCCGTCTATTGTACGCAGCAACCTTGACGCTGCCCGACGCCACTGTCCCTGACAAGGGACTATGTACACTATCCCTCTAGAAAGAAAAGGGACTCTGGTATCACCACCCCTGAACACCATTAACAACCAGAATGTCAGTTCCCCTCCTCCTCTACACTTGTCATATGTCCTCGCAGACCCGGGGTATTACCAGTCCCATGAACTCAACTCGATTGCTCAAGCCAGGCGGTCCAAGTCGTCCGTAGTACAGCCATCCATCTCTTCGCGCCCTGTATCAAGAGTCGAGTTCAGACTCGACAGCGGAGGAAACATTTCCCTCTTATGCACACATGACCCAGCCGTGCGTGCGCATATAGATGTATATACCCCAACAAAGTCCAACCCATGAGAGACTCTCACCAGACGTCAAACCATCCCCATCCCCAGCAAGCAAAGATCCCCCCACTTGTTGTTGTCGTACCGTTTCCTATCTCCCCTCAACTTTTCGCTTCATTTCTCTTCTCCAGCCATGAATTGAATCGGGCAACGAGTCGAGCCAATCAATCAATAAGATGCCTCAAGCCCCTCGGTTTCGAGTTAGGCGAGATGGTCTTCCGCTCAGTCGGATTGCCACTCTCCTTGCCCAGTTTCCAAACATCCACGGCCTCGACCGTCCCGCCCGGTCCACAGCTAGGGAAGACCGCGAGCGGAGCAGCAGCGGGCTTCTTGCCGAACCTGTTCTTAGGGCGGAGCGAAGGCAGGCCCCGCGTGGTCGAAGATTCGCTCTCGCTGGGGAAGTCGTGCGGGGACGGGGACAGGTAGGACAAGTCCGAGTCGGAACCTGAGTTTGAGAGAGTCTTCTGGGGGCTCTTGTTTCCTTTGGTGGATACGACGGGGGCGGGCTTGGTGGTCTTGAAGTAGGCGCGGTTAAGCCTAGTTTTAGGCAGGGGCGGGACGTCTTTCTTGAGCAGGCGCCGCTTGACGAGAGCGGGTTTCTGTGCTGTCTGGGCAGGGGGGTTGGAAATGGCGCTGTTGCGGAAGCTGAGGGTGCTCTGCTTCGTCTTGCTGTTGGCGGCTGGCTGCGCTGTGGGCAGCGGGCTGCGCACCCGGGGACTCGCGCTCGGCGTGGGCATGCAGTCCTCATCGGGGAGTTTCTGTTTCCGACCGGCGGGGGACTTGACCTCCTGGGATGACATCGAGTCCTCGTCGTCCGAGCTCCGGGCACGCTTGCTCGGCAGAAGGACGTCGATTCTATCGCGATTGAGGCTGGCTGCGCGCTGCCTCTCCTTCTGCTCGTCGCCCGTGACCATGTATCTCTCGCGATCGCCAATGTCTTGCTGGTCCCAGCGCGGCAGGTTGACCAGCTCGGCAATGTCGTCGCACTTCCCGCGCACGACCAGATCCCAGCAGTCCTTGAACTCAGCGCCCTGCGGCTCGGGATCGAGGTTGATCCAGGCAGTGATGCCGTCCCGCCTGCTCCTGGTCAACTGGCACATCTCTTTGACAAGCCTGCGCACGCCGGGAATTTTGAGGCTCGTGCCGACGACAATGACGGCGTCGGGCACCCTCCGTAGGTCGGCCTTGGATACGTTGCCAATCGCATCTTCATCGTAGTTGTACTCGTTGTACAGTAGGATCCTCGGACGTAACCTGCCAACGCCGTGGCTTCGCTTGCCGGCGAAGGCCGTCCGCACCTCGTCCTGCTCCTTGCATCTCTCGCACAGCGGGGGCTCCGGGCCCGTGAACAGCAATGGATTGAACGGCTCCAAATGGTTGCACTTCGTGCACATCATCTTCTCAAGCCCGCCGTGGAGCTGGATGGTGGTCGGCCAGGGACCTTTGGTGTTCAAGGGGACCTTGGTCGCCAGGGGCGGCATCTGGGTGTCGAGACTGTCGATATTCTGGGTGTACAGTCGCATAAGCCTACCCTCGGCAGCAATAGACGCCAGCATGTGGTGGAACGGGGTTGGTTTGGCCCGGGACGTCATTTCGGCGAGCTCGCGGACCATGGCGTGGAAAGACTCGGTGGACGAATCATGTTTGTAAACCGAGGCGTCAAACAGATGCTTCCCGGATGCCTTAAGCTTGTGCTGTCCACGAAGTGTCGCAAACAGGCCTGTCGAGGAGCGAAAATCGGGAACTAGGATCAGAGTCAGCGTCCGCAACCGGTAGCTTGGTTCGAGATGATGGAGGGGCACATACTGCCGGCGGACACGGAGATGCCAGCACCCGCAATTACCACGATTTTCTTCTTTTTCCTCAGAGCTGACAGGAGGCGATCAAGATTCTCATCCCCCTCCTCGCCGCCGTTCTCGAGGTCGATGTGGGCGGTCGTGCGTGGTTTCGAGGGCGCGGCAACGCGGCGACGCTTGGGCGGGGGGGCGCCATCGGTGCGCACGCGGATTTCTGCGCCCGAGTCTGACATGTCGGGGGACTTCAGCGGTGAGGCACTGCCGGACGCGGCGGTGATAGAGCTGGGCGAGGGGTATCGGTCGGAGACGCCGAGTGCCGGACTCGGGGGGGAGGGAGATTGCGAGAGGACTGAGAGTGGAGAGGAAGGCGGAGATGGCGAGGAAGGCGGAAAGGACGATGCAGGTTCCTGAGACGCCATGACTGCTGGCTTCGTTTGCTGCAGGCGAGCGCAGAAGCGGAGGCGGGAGATTTTGCAATTGTGCGGGCAGTCAAGAACCTGTCGAAAAGAAGCGGGTGGAAGATGGGCGGTTGCGGTGTTATATCATGGCTGGACTCTCGTTTTTATGTCTTCTTTGAAGTACTTCTTTTGGGTGGTCGTTTGTGTTGTCGTTATTGTGAACAATAGTTACCCTGCTAGCAGGGTTGAAATTCACAGGTTGGTAGGTGCCGTACGCAATATGTGAGATTTATCCAAGTCCCGAGTTCTTATTATGGTTCTTAGAGAGGGAGTTGGCATTCTTTGACTGGGGTGCGAGGAACCAAGGAGAGAATGCACGCTGACGATTGGCGGCACAGGGCTTGGGTCGTCCCGTTACCCACCCACAACCCAACTCTCTGCAGTGGATCCAAAGCAACCGAGATCCGCCCAAGCTTGTGGGCCTCCTTGTCCGTGGTGCCTAGCTCCCTTCTCGGAGATCTCCATCATCTAGACAACCACAAACCTTGTGCGCCTTCACTTTGCATATCCAGGGCAACTGTCCTTAACTGCACATTGCGTACACTGTGGTCGAGAAGTTAGGTCTGGTGTTTTTTTTTGGCTTCTTTTTTTCAACATATGCACGCCATCAAGCATGACGTGTGTATAGCTATGCTTGATGCCTTGTGTTTCTTGGGACTGGACATATCAATGCCTGAGAAGCTAGCCAACAGTCCAGTCGGGCGCCAGTGTCTTTCGTATAAGCTACTCTTTGAAAAGGGATGCTTGCACAGTAGCCTTGGAACCCTGTGGAGGCGATCAGGCGGCGCCAATGTGTTCCATTTTTTAAGTCGTTGCTTCCTTCTGCGGTTTTCCAACCTGATGTCTCGAGGAAGGCCTTCATCCTTGCGTATAAGTTTGGTCTCCTCCACCATCCTGTTAGTTCTTCGTTCTCATCTATGAATTAATTTGTTGGAATACCACAGCTCCTCACTGTCCACTGTCTGGGGACTTCATCATCCGTATAGTTTCACGGCCAGGAACAACCAAGAGGTGTCAAGGGTCGCTGGTGTGCCGATGACCTGGCTTGTGAAACGGAATGACGTTCTCTGGCATTCGTTTTGTTCCTGAACATCTCGGATAGGACTAGCGGCCCAGGAACCTGGTCCACTTCGACGCGTTGCTTCGGAAACGCACTGAGCGCGACATGCATGTCGCCTCTTGGCACAGACCCACTGCCCGATCCACACTGACGGGCGAGCCACATCAGATGTGGCTTTGACAGCCATCCCGCCCCCACCCAATTCTGCACCTGGTATGTTGGATGGTGGCCAGCTGCAGGTAGCTGCCTGCCAAGTCACTGAACTTGAAGGTGACTTGACGAACTGCAACTGCTCCTGCTTCTTTGGCTAACTTTCATGTCTTTTGGAGCAAGGCATATCGGCATTTCACTTTCTCAGCCACCGATACTACACTCTGTCATCACAAGAGACAAGCTCCAGCGATATTAGTTTTACCACGAGTTTTCTGATTGACAGTCTTGGATAAGGGAACCTCACCACCAGGGTTTGGAGTCCAATCCGGAAGTGACCAAGACGACCCGACCTGAGCTTGCGCGTTGGCTGCTGTCCGCTCTTCTCATCTATCGACATATCTCCGGCAACCTCGAGATCCCCGCTGCGTGGCTTTTTCATTCACTGGTCACCCTCCGTCCGCGGCTGTCATTTCATGCCACCAAGCCCGCCAACCCGTGTCCGCTTGGATCCGCCATCGCCCTACGGCTCGACGGCATACCAGCCGTAGCCCCGGATGAGCGCCCACGGGATGGCCCTCCTCCTGGAGGGGGATGCCATGAATGTCGATGGAGCCATCCAGGGAATGCAGGGGATGCAGGATATCCAGGCCATGCAGGACGTGGGAGGCATGGGCAGCGCCATGGCCCTTGACGAAGTCGACTTGTTCGGAGACCCCGTCATGGACAATGCCCTCGCCGGACTGCCGCCGCGCCCCTTGCCGAGCAAGCTGCTGCTGCAGCGCCTGGACGAACTGCGTTCCAGCGGTTGCTGCCAGGGCATCGCTTGGTCGCGCCAGGGCACCATTGCCAGTATCACTAAGGATGGTCTGTCCGTCGAGCTCCGTTTCCTGCGCTTCAGCCCAGACACCTGCAAGTGGGAGCTGAGTGAACCCAGTTCTTGGTCCCCAGCCTCGCAGAACCCCTCGCTAGCCGCTCCCAGCTCTGATGCCCCCCTCCCACCGCCGCCTACCAGCGCCCCCTTTGTCCATCTTGCGTGGAGCCCCGTTCCAAGCCACCCGGAGCTCGCCGTCCTCGACGCCCTCGGCCGTGTCACACTGTTGACTTTCGCTTCCCACCTCAACCGCCCTCATTCCGTCCGCCGCTGGGACACGGACGCTGTTGGCGACCTGCATGCCGTTGCCGGCTGCTACTGGCTCCCCCTAGGTGTGCCACCGAACAAGCAGAACAAGCCGGTAAGTAGGCGTCTAGCCACGTATCTTGATCTTGAACCCTCGCTGAGACTTTGCCAAAAGTTCCTTGTCATCAATGGCCCGGCCACACGGAGACAGTCCGAATACATGTACGAGCATCACTTCTACCCTGCCTCTGGCCCATGGCATCCCAACTATGCCAAGAGCGCTCTTTTATGTGTCACAACGAATGGCGCCCTCAAGCTGTGCTATTCACAAACAACGGCCGACTCGAGTTGACCGAGCTCGAGCTCGAAAGTGTGACTTCTTTTGACGAGCGCATCACGCATGCTTCTTTGTGCTCGGATAGACGTAATCGCCCTCACCCACCTCCGTGCTATATCAGATATTTCGGACGGTCAGCTGACACAAATTGCCAGAGTCCCTCTTGCTCGCCCTGGTGACCGCTTCCAAACAGTTGAGGGTCGTCAGGGCTACAGTCAGCTGGGGCCTTCCACAGGTCGACAAGCAAGTCCCCGTCGGAACTGTCCAACTCAGGCCGTCTATGAAGGAGACCCATGTGGCCGTCACCAGCTGGGCACCGCACGGTCCCGGTGAGCCCGCTCTGGATGCCGGAGCGGCTCAGCTCTCACACCTCGAGATCCTTCCTTCTGCGTCGGAAACACCGTCCCAACCCCCCGCTCCGCCAGTCGTCTTGGCAGTGCGGTCCTACGTCCCGCAAGACGCGTCCGCATACCATCAGGGCAGCCAGAGTATCATTGACCGCTGGGAGGTTGTGAACGATCAAGTACAACCTCTCTCTCCGGCATTCGAACAGCTAGGATCTAAGAATGGCGCCTCATCGGCTCCTCCTGTAGGTGCACCACCCGCGGAAGTCGAGAGACACGGGCTAATAGGGCTGCTAGAACATGACACGCCTTCGGAAACTCGACCCCATTGTAATCCCGAAAGTGGTCGTGGCCGTCAACAAGATACAGTGTGACCGAGTGCTCTGCTTTGCCTTTAGCGACGGGACTGTCCAATACAGGGATCGCTTCACCATGAATGAGGTATACCACGAGCCGAACACGAACAGCATCATGAGCCCACTGCAAGTCGGGTTTCAGTACACCAACGAGACACCATGTGAGTAACTAGCCTGGCGATCCACCAATTATCTCTTGCCTTCTACTCACTCTGCTGTTTACAGGCCTTCAGGTGGCCTTCTCGCCGACCAACTGCTCCTTTGCTCAGGTCTGTGAGGACTGGACGGTCAAGTGGAATCGATTACACTATCCTATGGAGGACCCAAACACGCCCCTGCAGGGAGGTATGTCGGACACCCTTGCGACCTCTTGATCCGGCTTCGGTACTTAGTCTCGCTACAGACCAGCAGAGAGCAGTACTGGCCGCGCTGAGCGTGGCGGTAGCCGCCGCGGGGCACGAATCAGCTCACCTGCGACGATATTCTGGCGGCCGCGAGACCGCTGGTGCAGAGTCCAGACCTCGCCTACGCTTGGATACGAGAAATTGTCACCGCCCTTCGAGTTGTTGTTGACTACTCGGAAGAGGCACATCACGACCAGCTCGTTAGAAACATGCAGCTACAACTTTGCCTCAGTATTCTTAATCACCTCAGCTTCAACGGCGATTACAAGCCCCGGTCTTTTGGCGGAAAATTCGCCATGCTCACCCTTAACCTGAGAAATGTGGTTATCATCATTTCGATTGCGACCACCACGGCACAACAGTACAAGGAGAAGCTGAACCCTCTGGACGACCCCGAAGTGGTCGACTTGCTGACTAGGTGCTCAAAATGGACGGCCGACCTTCTGTCCTGGCTGGCGGACTCCCTTTTTGACCTGCTCGACGACCCAGAGTTTATGGCAACCCTGGCGACTCCAAAACGCTTCCCTGAGATGACCAACCATCTCCGATCCAAGAACAACATTGCACTGCACCTGCTGTTGTGCTCCTCCACGCGAGGCTTTCTGTCAGCCGTCTGCCGCGCCTCATGCACATCGACCAGCTCAGTCAGCGCACCACCCAGTTCTTGGAAGCTCGCGCGCACCAACAGCATCAGGACCCGGCTGCTGCCACCGCTGCCTGGCAGCACGCGGCGACCTATCAGCTCTACCTCAGGATGGGGCGCGCCGTCACGTCCAGCCCGGTCAAGGTCGCCGAGTTCGACCGCCTCCTGACCGGCCTGAGCAAGGACATCCAGACGGCCTATCAAAAGACCTTTACCGGGCTTGTCGCGGCGCAGCTGAAGGCCAAGCAAGGCAACCTGACGGAGCAGCAGCAGCAGCAATTGAACGAGCAGTTCATCAAGAAGGCGCAGACCCAGTGCGAGCTGGACATGCTGCTGGCCAAGACGCCGATCCCGAGCTTCCGCGAGGTCCTGGCTCGCTTCTTCCTCCAGACCCTCCCGCGTTCCGCATTCAGATGGACCCGGCCAAGGTGTACTTTGCTGATTACAGCCTGCTCGAGGTCGGCTATGACGACAGGACGCTGGCGATGCGCAAGGACGCCGGGAGGTATGTGGACGTCTTTAAACGGGTCGAGTTGGTCCGCGGGCCGCGCGGGAAGCAGGTCAACGGCGCCGCGGACGGCGGCAACACGGTGGTGCCGGCGAAGAGGAGGGCCGGCGGGGAGGAGGTGAGCAGCGGAGGCGGCAGTGGAAGCGAGAACAGCCGGGAGTGGCGCCGATGCGTGCGCTGCGGGGCGGTCATGGCGGACATGCCGCCGAACCAGAGGCCGGGGATCATGTTCGTGCTGTCGCAGCAAAAGAAGTGCGCCTGCGGCGGTGGGTTTGGAGTATCGCCCAGGGAGTTGGCATAGGACGTCATCGGGCAATTCCCCAGGGGCCAGTGAGGGTGCGACGCACCGATTGCTTTCTCCGCAACCCGAGTCAGCGCCTGCATTTTAATGGCCCTGCCGCGGAGCATGAAAGAGAACACGTCGGAGTTGGATGGGAAGTAAGGATACCTACTAGCTTAATGGACAAGATGGCCTTCGTGCACCACATGTAGCATTCAATTACAATATGATTTGCCTTTTTCTTCCCACTACTTGCCAAACCGTCTCTTCACACAGAACTTCCTCCAGAGAGCTCACTTCTTCTCCCCCTCCCAGATAAACTCCTGCTCCATTCCCGGAATGAGCGGTCTCAACGCCATGCCGTAGTCCCCACCATTCGGCGTCCGCAGCAGCGTATGAATATGGAACTTTGCCGGCTCGCTGTTTGTTAAGAACACGCCAGAGTGATGATCAAACTCGACAATCACCACGGGGTTCTGAATCCGGTAGTAAAACGCATCCTCGTCCCCGTACCCCCCAATCCAGCAAAAATACGTCTCGTGAAACCACGCTTCGATCTCCCTCATCCTCACCGCCCTCGCCTTTTCCGGCAGATACAGCAGATACTCCTCCAAAATCCCCTTCACCAACACCCGCTGCTCCTCCCCCATGCTCCCGACCCCACGCCCTCGTATGGAACCACCCTGTTGTCCCGGTACGCGCCGCACAGATGCCGCTGGTCATCGTGGTTCCACCGTCCGCGCGGCATCGCCGGGTCGCGAAGCAGCTTGTACAGCTGCGCCTTCCCCCGCATTTCTGGAGACAGGGACTGCATCAGCCGCAGCCCGAGCTCCTGCTCGTGCTGCAGGATGCGCGTGCCGCGGTGCGGCCCGGCGTCGATCACATTCGGCTCGGCGCCGGTGAACCAAGGGCTCAGGACCACCTGGGTCTTGTACAGGAACACGTTGAGGCACAGGTGGTGCCCGTAGAAGGAGAAGCCCCAGGGCGTGGTCTCGGAGGGCGCTCCGAAGAGGACGAAGTTGTACGAGAACGCGTTCATGATCTTTGGGGCGCCCACGAGCTCGCCCAGGAAGCCATTGATGCGCATTGCGGAGAGCGCCTTGGCGTAGCCCTCGGGGGAGAGGGTTGCTTGCAGGAGGGAGAGGATGGAGGAGCGCAGGGAGGGAGTCAGTTCGTCGAGGCGGAGGCCTTTGGGGGAGAGGAGGAATTCCGGGTTGGACCAGGTACGCCATTCGGGGGAGTCGATGTGGTAGGAGACGAGCGCGAGCTGGGACGGGGTGAGCTGTGAGAGGAGGGCGGTGGCTGCGGAGACGATGGCGGCGATGGGCATGCCTTCGTCTTGGAGGCCAAAAAGGTCTGGGCGGACGCAGCCTGGGGCGGGGTTGTAAGTTGAGATGTCCCCCAAATATGGGAAGGGGAGGAAGGGGATAAACCGTCGTTGGTGATGCCCTTGAAGGGCTCCTGGAACAGCTTGCGCCAGTGCAGGTACAGGCCGTGCAGCCATGGTGGGACGCCGGTCTCCTTGAAGGCCTCTGCGTACTCGTGGGCATCCTGCTTCTGCATCTTGGTGAAGCGGGAGATGCTGAGGTCCGGAAGGTGCTGCCGGTAGGCGCCCTCATGTTCGTGGTCTGAACCGGACATGTTGTTATCTGGGTCTGTCACAATTCACGCTTGCAAGACGAAAGTGAGGTCGTGAGAATGGGAGAAGACATTGAGATTCGCTATTATCAAGAGTGAAAATAAGAGCATGTGAAACTTGAAGACGTCGAAAACCATTATGAGATACAGACCAGGCAGCTCTCCACTCGGGAGCTGCGACGGCCCTGGGCGGCGGGACGCTGGTCTATCCGGAGGTTGAAGTTGGCTGCCGAGTCGTGGAGGCAAAACGATGACCCGCGAGACATGCAGAACAGTGAGTGTGGGGGACGGGAGCCCTTGTGGAGATGCCCCTCCCCGCTCTCCAGATTTATTCCCCTAAAGCGGCCCTTACACCGGGCGTGGTGGAGTACTGATGGTGGGGACAGTTGCAGGGCTTTTTGATCTTCCTCGCTGAAGATATCCCAGAAACCATCCATCTCCTTTGTTTGAGCTCATGAGAATATTCCACGGCTTAGCACCTCATCCATCTCCCACCATGTCGTTCACAACTCCCCAAACTCAACATGAAACAAATCCACCCCCTTCCTCTTCGCCCTCAGCAACTCAATATTATCCTGGATCGCTGCTCACCACATCATTAGCCCTTTCTCTTCCTTCTTCCCATGCTCACTCGCACACACATGCACCGCACCATCAAGGAAAGGATGATATGCAAGATACTCACCACCAGGTTTCCCCTTCGCCTCCAAATGCGCCTCCTTGCTCGTCCACCCAATAACCATCCTCACCACATCCCCATCATACTCGCCTTTCTCATCGAGGGCAACACTCCCGCCCCACGCAGCCCCCCAAAACCCCTCCGGCCGATTTCCCTCAACGCCCCTCACAAACTGCCCAACATTCGCCACAAACCCTTCCTCAGCGCCAAACCCTGTAAAGACCTCAGTGCACGGCGCCTGGAAGGCGGCATCCCACGCCTCCCGAGCTGCTGCGGGGACAAATGCAAGTGTTTCCTTCGCATCAGGCGACGAGGAGGAGCGGTGGTATCCAAGAGCTTCTTCGCGGGAGGACCACTCTGCGCAAGTGATGAGTCAATAACTCTGCAGCGTCCCAGTGAACCATGGATGAGTCTGAGTAAAGAAGACCCTCACCAGTTGCAAGAATGGCTGTCTCCGGGTCCTCCATCTTCAGCCCAAAAAAGGCACGCTGAAAGCCATCCTGCTTCTTGATCTCTTCGACGGCCGTGGCAGACGGTTGCTGGGTTTGACTGAGTGCCTGGAAGACGATGACCGGTGATGCCGCCATTTGCGCGTTCTTCTCTGGTGTTGAACTGAACTAAACTGGAAGGAAGTGGGATGAGCGGCCAGTTGATGTGGTGGTCGGAGAAATACCCTGCATTGGACAGCCATTGGAATGACGTTTGCCGACTATTTATAATCGACGGCACAAGCGCCCACTTCAGCTCTCTGTGCATTGCCCTTACTTAGCTCATTCACATCACAACGCCTTCAAACAAATGAGGACCATCAAGTAGGTGACAAGTTCCGGCTTGTATTTGAGGGTGTCCCAGCCCTCTTGTCAGAGAATCAAGTGTCATCTCTGGCCTGGACATGAAATCCCCCAGGGGGGCCCGCCTTGTCATATCTAACAATATCCCCCCCCCCACCCAAAAAAAAAAAAAAAAAAAAAAAAAAAAGGAATATCCGTCCACAGTATAAGAAACAGAAAAAGCCGACCGCAACCCCTGTGTCTCTCACACCCAGCCACCAAAAGAATAACCTTCAGAGGCAGCACGACGTATAGCGTAACTGTCCCCGAGAGACGCGACCAGCCATGCATACCCTGAGATCCCCCAAGCTTAGGACCGTGCTTCCCTCCTGGGTCTAGGTGTTGCCTACCGCAAGATGCGCGGTCCCTTAGATCCTCCTCTGCAAAGATCTAAGGTTAGCAGCCGCCATACAAAACCCCAAAGCGCCATCTGCCACGTACCAGCAAAATCCGAGTCATTGGCTCCGGAGCAAAGTGGTCTCTGCGCGCGGTCCCTCCCCCATCACCATCCAAAAGGTCGGACGGCATCGAAAACAGGCCGGGAGGGCTCCGGCATGTCGCCCATACTATCGCGCTTATCTCCCTTAGAAGGATCTACTTGGGTTCGGGAGCAGGCTCTGCGACGACCAGTCCGGCCATCAGATGGAGTATCCGCCCCAGCGATGTGAAACCGTCTGTTCACACCGTAGTTTTGAAGGAAACTATTCCACCGAAAAGCGGAAAAAAAAATCCTCGGTTCCGGCCAGGTCACGCCCCAACCGAACGCCGTCATGGCCGTTTAGGGTCTTGCCCAGGACGAAGGAGACCAAGCGCCAAATCCCAAGTGTGACCGCCGAAAACCTGTTGCTCACTCGGAGTGGAGAAAGCACAACCACGGATATGTCGAGGCCACGCCCCGTTTGAATCCTTGATGGGCCTTTTCACGTCACACACCCATGATGGGACCAGCCAAGTGTAGTCGCAAGAACCAATTGCTGCCAGTGCCGAAAAGCACAATTCTTGAGGGCCTCTTAACGTCGTGCCCAGGACGGGCTGGTCTGCGTGTCAGGGTTGGGCTTCGTGAGGTGGCGTCAGACCGGAAGAGGTTGTACATGGCTTGAGTGACTTGACGTTTCGGAGGCGGGATGCCTTTTCGTCGCAGAGGCAGGATGGGTTGTGCTGTTGGAGTGGCTCGGGTGTTGCCCTACATGATGGCGGAGGGCGTGCGGGAGCCTGAGAAGTGAGATGAGCTGCCATGGTGAGGAAGGCAAATGAGAAGTGATGAGAATGGAAGAAGAACCGGCCTCTAACAAGAGGCGGATGCTTGCCTGGTTAATTCATCTTCGACATCGCAACCCGGGGCAGGGCAGGCAAGGGAATCCGGGCATGATCAAGGGATAAACTCTCGCTCACAACCACGTTAATTGACATGTTTGTGGAGCATCTTCCTTGTTTAGACAGTGATGGGAAGTCGAAGGCAGCACTAACAGCACCTTCTTCCTTCCTCCAACCGCATATCAACCGCAAGCGCAACCCCAGCAATCGCCGGCAAGGACGACGCTGCCCGCAGCTTTTCCATCCAGACCAACTCCTTCCAACTCGGCTGAATCAGATCTGCCTCGATCCATCGTGTGCGATCCTGCACTCTCCTTGTCCCGTCCACGGTTTGCCTTACAGATGGAGACTTCCACCTCGGGCTTCGGCCTTGTGCACGTTATCGAGCCTATCGCACCACATACCCACACTGCCATCATGCTTCACGGCCGAGGCAGCAACGGCCCGGAATTTGCTGAGGAACTCGGGAGACGGCCTCACCCGGCCAGAACCCCCTCGCTCAACGTTTCCCAGGCTGGTGATGGTCTTCCCGTCGTCCCAGGAACTCTGGAGCACCGCGTTTGAAGAGACGCTACCTGCCTGGTTTGAGGCCATTCACTCAGCAATACGGCGGAAAGGCAGGACTTGCAAATGGAAGGCGTCAGGCAGTCAGTGGCTTATATCCAGTCGATCATCAACCAGGAAGTCGCAAAGCTACATGGGCGGGCCGAAAGAATCGTCATTGTGGGCATCAGTCAGGGAGGTGCGGTAGGATGTGGACGTGCTGTGTCAGATCAACCACGACCAGCGGTTCGGGGCCTTCGTAGGAGCCAGCACCTGGCTTCCTTTCGAGGCAAACATCGGCAGAATTATAGCCGGGGCGATAGATCCGATGGACCTTACCAAACCAACGCAGGACACTGGCTCAAGACCCCAGAGCAGATTGACGACATCGCCGCGTTTTTGGCAAAGGTCACTTCTACGGAGGCTGGGACTGAGAGTTGAAGTCGAGCTTCCCGAGGGCATCCCATTGCAAAGGCAGAGATGGGAAAGTCTCAGGCAACGTCCAGGAAGCAATGAGGTGGCTCGTCTTATTTCATGCGTGACTGAGGCAGACATTTGGTGGCTCATGGTTCCTTCCCAACTGAGCTTCAACCACACACCAGGACCCAGATAAGGTACTTCAGGCATCCAATCTAAGGTAAACCCTTCGCCCGAGAAGGCGCTGCTGAGGAAAGCCAGACCGAATTCCGAACCCTGACGGGAAGCGACTGCCGAGTGTTACTGATAAGCGCCGTTGTCCCCTCCTACTTTCTTTCCATTGTTTCCGTCGCGCAACTCCCCTCGCGGACCTCTGGTTCCAGAACACACGGCCGAAAACCACAAATCTCGCCTTCCCAAAACCCATCTTTCAATGGACCCATTCGAGGCAAGCAAAGCCAACCGATTGCAGCAGTCGCTCAGCAGCGCCTGGGCGAGTTTCCTGAGCGCACAACATTGCACAAAAGAGGTCGCCGCTCTCCGAAGGTCCCTCGAGGAACATACAAACCGGACCGATCTCTCAGTCGCGGCCCTCCAACGAGAAGCCGCCCAACGACATGACCTCCTCGCCACTGCCGTTGCAGAGTCCAAGTCCAGGATCGACCATCATGCCGCTGATCTCAAGGAAACTGCGACTCTCAGGGCCAGCCTCGCCGCCCTTCAGGATGGCATCGGCCGAGACAAGGAGAATGCGTCGAGAGCGCTCACCGAGCTAACCGAGAAGGTTGAGTCCCAGCAGAAGAACCTCGATGAACTGCGGTCCGTCACGCTAGATGCGGTCAGTTCCATCCGTGAACAATGGCGCTCAGCCCTTGAGAGTATCGAGTCTTTGCAATCGGAGTTGGAGGCGCTCAAGGCAGGGAAATTGGCTTCGGAGCAGAAGCTGGCCGATCTGGAGGGTCGCATCGGTACGACAGCCAAAAACAGACCAGAGCTCTCCGAGGAGATGGCCGTGATTCGGGGCCAGATCCAGTCCTGCCAAAACGACCTGATGGACCTGTTGGGCAAGCAAGATTTTGAGATTCCTGCCCCGGCTTCCGGTCGAACCAGGGGTCGGATGGGCTTCCCGGCCTCTCAGGCTCCCATCGTCCCTACCGAGGTGATGCTTCGACAGTGTCCTGGGATCCCAATCAGACATGTCAATCCATACTCCGAAGGACACGATCACCACCCAATCACCACATCCAAGAGAAAACCCTCAGAACCCCTCGAATCCCAGCCCAAACGACCTCCACCGCGCGATCCCAACGAGGACATCCGCACGCTCTACCTCATCTTCCGCGACAGGTACAAAGCGAACCCTCCCAAGTCCGACACGGCTTTCATCTGGGAGTTTCTCACCAGCATCCAGGACCCGGCCATGGCGAAGCACATCCAGGAGTCGCTGGCCGCGCTTCTCCCGGATTATATCACACTCAGCAGGGACACGCGGCGCAAGCACCCGATGAGACATGTCAACATCTCGAAGGGGCTGACATGGAGGAAGTTTAGGGAGGCGTTGGTTAGGATTCCCGGGCCGTCTTGAGTCGTTCAAATTGTCTGCAGCCGATGAAACAGGAAGCCGGAGCGGCGTTGGTTTGCGAAGGGGTATATTGCACGATGTATTGGAGTCAAGGGCTAGATGGTGCATGAGTGAGTTGCTGGGTGTAGTTGCTGAGTTTTTTCGAGCCGAGATACCCTGCATGAAATGGTGCAAGGACTTGCTATCGTGGTCGATGGCCGTTGGTGGAAGTTGTCGCATCATGAAGTAAATTAAACAATACCCAACAATTCAGTGCAGAACTGTTGGAAGTGACACCGGTCGAGATAGCAGTTTGAACATGCCTGCTCTTGCTCATGCTTCTCCTGAATATCTACAATGGCTGCAAGCGAAAGTGTGCCCCTTGTACAGGTACTGTATGATTTTGTTACAGATCCCTCAGCTATTCGCCTTCCCTTTTGGCATCTCTTCTTCTGTTCCCACTTGATTTCCACTTGGTAATTACTCTTTGTTATTCCTATTTCTTGTTCTCCCCCCAAACAAGACGACACCCTCCCCTGTTCTTCTCTGTCTCGTTTATCTCCTACCGCTTTTCCAATTGCTTTTTCTGCCTATTTTCATTCCTCTGGCAAATACTTAACCCTCTCACCAGAGTAATGAGTTCCAGTAAGCTGAGTAACAAAGCACCATGGGAAGTCGGGGCCCAAGGACCAGCTGTCACGCACGGACACTTCTGAAGTTTGAATGCTGGCATAAATATTCAAGCCTAGCACTTCTATGACCCTAGCCACAACAGAAAGAGATACAGAAAAGCGCAATATGAGAAAGAGAAAGAGAACCAACTATATCTATGCCTCCACAGGGTATCCATAGCAAATGCTCGTATGCTAATTACCTTGTGCCCATCTATAACGAGTACTACCCCCCCTTTTCCAACTCCTGCCTCACTGAACCGCAACGCCTGCCATGTCATACCCGTTGATAGCCATGCCAGATGGAAAGAGATAAAGCAAATGAAACAGCCACGCTCCAGAAAAAAAAAGCCAGCCACCCTCTCCTCACCTCCCAATTTACCTATCACCGTCACCACTTGCCCCTCCCACCCCTCCTCCCAGAAACCCGCCCATGCGAGGGGAAAACTCCTCCTTGGCAAAACCCGCCCATGGCCCTGCACAAGACTCCGACCCCTCACTACCGCCGTGGTGGCGTTCCCATTGCGCGGCTGCCCCGCGACCTGGTACACCCTGATGCCGTTGACCAACCAGTACGCGTCCTCAAACACCGTTGGGTTGGCGCCGACGTAGGCAGCGCAGCTGGGGCCCACGCTGGCGCACGTCGCGTTCCAGACGCCGGGGCTGCCCGCCCAGTCGCCGCAGAAGGCCGTGTTGAAGACGAGGTTGTGGTTGGCGAAGTGGTTGCGGAAGGCGCAGCCAGAGAAGATGGCCATGGGGGTGCCGAAGGTGGAGGGGTCGGGGGCCGGGACGGAGGGGGTGGTGGTGGTGGTGTTGTCGTTGTTGTTGTTGTTGGGGACGGATTTGTAGTAGGAGGCGGTGCCGGTGCTAGTGGGATATGGGGACGGGATGGTGTTGGTTGGGAGGGAGGTGAGCTGCATTTCCATGGCGCTGCCGCGCGGGAAGAACCAGACCTGGATGACGGTGTCGGTCCACTCGAGGGCGTAGACACCCCCGCCGCCAGCGTTGAACCCCGGGCCAAAGTTGTCCGTGGCCTGCGTTTTTTGGGAACAGCCTTCATTGGAATAGCAGGAGGATCGGGAGAGCGCCGTGCCGGCGGCGGCGCC
The DNA here is from genome assembly GCA_031001845.1 of Achaetomiella virescens. Lineage (NCBI taxonomy): Eukaryota > Fungi > Ascomycota > Sordariomycetes > Sordariales > Chaetomiaceae > Achaetomiella > Achaetomiella virescens. Next base: position 24,657 of record JARNGD010000086.1, read on the forward strand.
GAAGTTGGTAATGTTGCATCCGAGGCCGGTGTGCAGGCTGACGCTGTTGGACGTGGCCCCGTTGACGCCCTCGATGATATCGATCTCGCCTGAGTTAGGCCAGTCGGGGCCGAACATCCAGAAGGCGGGCCAGAGGCCGCAGGCGCCGGAGTCGGGCTTGGCGGCCGGCATGTGCGCGATGTCGGCGATGAAGAGGCCCTTGGTGTAAGACTTTTTGGAGGTGACGCGGACGGAGTTGCGGCCAGTGTCGGTTTTGTTGGTTGAGTCAACGCCGAGATAGACGGCGCCGTTCTGGGTGCCGGCGATGCCAGTGCTGTTTGCTGTCGCCAAGTCGAGGTACTTGACGAAGCCGTGGGTGGGGTCTTTGCCGGTATAGAAGTCAAACTCTTGAAAGAAGTTGTTCACGTCGAAGTAGTCGATAAGCCTGTAGTTGGATGATGCTGCTTGGGCTGAGCTTGCTGCAAGAGCCAGGCCGGCGAGGCCGGAAACCGCTCCAAGTCTGACCATTTTGCCTGAAAATGCTGACTATCCCTTCGTGTCTGGAACGTTACTAAAGCATGAGAGACCTGCTCCCCGGGCTGGATGATCGAGTGCAAAGCAATCGGCTGTTCTTGGCAGATATGCTTGGTGGTCTGCTTTGAAAGAGAGTGGTGTGCTGGTAGGCCAAGACGTTGGTTGTTGCCCTTTGGTATGCGAGTCCAAAAGCGAGCCGTGTGATGTTCGTCAGGAGACGAGGAGGCGGCTTGTTGGTCGCGAGCCGACTCTGACGTGTGCTATTGATCAGGGAACAATAGGTTGGCGGCCAGATGTCAATAGAGGGGTGGTTGCCAACGGCCAGCCAGGCACTCCACGACCAACTGCGAAGATGGAGTAGACAATGCAAACAAAAAAAAGACGATAGTCGCCTAAGGAGAGACGGCTGCGTCCACCACTGCGAAGCGCAAGTAGGAGTAGGAATGTGTGCGACCACGGGAGTGAAGGCTGATATGAGAGTGAGGAGGTTGCTGAAATAGGCCTGGCTAAAGAGACACGGGTGCAGACTTCTGCATGCCATCTTCGCGCCGAGATCTGGAATCACCGCCTTCTATGTCCAGCCAGGGGTTTGCCAGGCAAGAGTGTTTTCCTCAATGCATGATTCGGCCTCAAGGCTGGCTCGATGAGGTGGCGGCATAAACTTCCAGATCCCCAATAATGGGGGGTGGCCGGGTTGTGACAATGGCAGGGGAAGTCCATGCTGAGGGATTGAAACGAAACATGCCCAGTCCAAGATACCCCAGTAAATGGCAACATGAACTGTCAAACGCGGACTGGAGCCGGCCTTGGATGGGTACAGGACGACATGTTCACAGTCAGGAATATGTCAGGGGCAAGTGCTGTTTCTGTTGGCGGTGGAGGCAGGAGTTCGCCTCCGCAAAGGTAAGTTTGTTTCAGACAAAGGACTCTGGGATTGTGGGAAGGCGGCACCAGCCAGTGAGCTCCGGCTTGTCTTGACACTGGGCCAGTTCTGTGACTATTGCTGTCCAAATAAGAGAGGTATTGGAAGGGTGAACGCCAATTGCCCAATTTTGGCCGGTAACAGAATCATTGATGCTGTTCCAGGCTGGAGATGCGGAAGCCAATCGATGTTGAGGCCTGCAGTGCAAAAGTGCTTGCCCCACAATTTAGAGTGTGGGGCGTAGGTGCTGGCCTGTGTGTAACAGGAACGTTCAAGCCCAAAACGCATGTGCAGCGGGCAGCATTGACACCAAGGAGGTTATCCCACCCTCCACAGTCAAGTTGTCTGTTTGTCTCTTCTCACGAATCGAGACAGAAAGTATTGCTTGTAGAGACACGAATGGCACGATGCAACCCACGCCTCTGGTGGCTCCTCAATTGCCTTTTTGATTTTTTTAATTTTTTTTTTAAAAAAATAAATGAATCAGTGAATCATCTGACATTTCAAAACTCCCGGTAGAGCCAGGTACCACAACGTCCTTCTGAACTCGTTGCGTACAATCCCACCTGGCAAATGTGACCAGATGGTGAGGACTGCTTTTCACACCAGGAACCACTATGATACATCCACCCGTCTCACCACGTTTAACCACCAGCAAGCTCTCAGTTTTGTTCTGATAATGCAACCCAGAAAGAAAGTTTACTGAAACAATCAACACAAGCAATGCTCCATCCAATGCACTTGTCTTTGCTTGCCTGTCCTACACACCAGTACTCCAAAGCCAGAGTGGCTGAACATTCACATGCGAAGGAAAGCCAAACTGCTATTCGGCTTTCAGGAGATTGTTGGCTTCCCCCCCCATTCCCTTTCCGGAAGGTACTGCAGCTGTGAGACCGGCTTCTCTTTGCTGTGCCGCTGACAGTTTCGCCGGGATAACGTTCGCCCGCCAGGCCACCCCGGATATAAAAAGGACCAACACCTCGCTCATCGAGGCCGGCCAACCGTCGGAGGTTACTGCTTACAACTTTACCTTCTGCCCCGTGAGCTTGAACCAGATGACCGCCACCAAGTCCTCCTTGAAGCGCTCCCATGGGTTGCGGTTGAGGTAGTAGCTGAGCTCGCGGAAGTTGTACATCTCGCCCCAGCAGTCGCGGCCCCACTCGCAGCCGGCCATGTTGACGAGGAAGTCGCGGTCGCGCTCGTCGTAGTGGATGCGCGTGTCGTTGCCGTTCTCGGCGCACGCCCCTGCGGGGAAGCTGTTGATCATGCGCTGCGGCAGGAACGCCGTGTGCTTGCGGATCCACGGCTGCGCAATGTATAGCTGCTCCAGCGCGTCCTGCTCCTTGTGCTCCCACTCCATGTGCTTCTGCTCGTACGCCACCGGGTCCCACCACACGTCCAGCAGCCGGTCCGTCCACGTGCTCCGCCGAACGAAGAAGGAGCCCAGGTTGAAGCCGGAGCAGTCCTGGGAGAGGATGAGGTTGACCGAGCTGGCCTTGCCGTCGCCTACGGGACTGCGCGACTCCTCGTCGAGATACGGGTCGGTGGGGGTGGGTGATGTTCAGGGGGTTGTATTCGTTGATGTCTCGGTAGATGTGCTTCTCAAGGTTGTTGAAGATGTGGTCTTGGAGCGAGTAACTCGGCTCCATGATCATCGTGTTCAGGTCGAGCCACCAGACCCTGCCATGCTGTTAGGGGGGAATCAACAAAGCGAAAGCAAAAGGCCAGCAGCATACCATTCAGCCTTGGGGTATTTTCTCAGTGCCGTGCGGACGAAGTCAACCTTCTCCCAGCTCTCCCGCCACTCGTGGGCGTATCGCTTCTTCTGTCTCATGTCGACAATCTCGAGATCGTACCCCCAGCGATCAACGTAGTTCTTTTTATTCCGCACCGAGTATCGTTCGACCGCCCACTCTCGCGAGCCCTTCCAGTCCATCACGCCGCCGCCAATGTTGGCCCCTAGCAATATCACAAACTTTTGCCCACCTCCAAGCCATGTCGTCCGTCGCCAGTGGTATACCAGAGCTGTGTGACGTCAGTGTCCAGCTGCCCCAATATACATGGAGTCGGAGGCGCAACTCACGGCTGTTGTAGAATATGATAATAGAGAGCAAGAACATCAGCAAGATCAGCAACCTGATCTTCATCTTCCTGCCCATGCGCGCCATGATCCCTCGTATCCTCCCCAATAGGGGCAGGCTGTGGACAGACCACCTGCCGCGACCAAGTTTCTCTTTGTCGGCGTAGTATGGGCTCGCATGGAATCGGGGGAGGCTGCTCGACAGGCGGCGCATGTGTCGGCCGAGGAAGCCCTGGTTTTTTGTCGCAAAGGAAGGGTAGCCATTGCCACCGTCCCTCTTTAATCTCGACGACTCCCACATGACTGGTGTCGCATTGGATCCGGTGAAACCTCTCGTCGGACTCGATCGGTCGCTCGCGATGTTGAGGCCTGGACTCGCCCAGCCTCCACCGGGTACGGGAGAGGGGCTGCGGGACAGAGACATTGGGGTGGCAGGAGTGCCTGGGACCAAGGGGAAACAATCTCCTGTTAGCCAAAAACATTGCCACAGACCACCGATCCGTTGGCCTGCAGGCACCCGACGGGATGTGACACGGGGGGACGCGTACCTGGAATTGGCGAGAGAGGTCCTGAAGGGTGGTGGGGCAGAACCCCGAGTACCTAGGATCACCCAGTCGGAGGCTGGAGGGCGGCGGCGCAAGCGACGACCGTCTGCGGTGATTGGGGGATCGCGCGGGTCTGTCGCTGAACGACGAAGAGGCGCCGATGAGGTTGAAGAACGCCAGCTTGCAGGTGCCGGCTCCCGTGTGGGTTCAATGCCGTCGCGCGGAGGCTGAAGTGGTGGGAACCGAGGACCCGGCCGTTGTCTGTCGTGGCAGGGTAGAACTTGGCCGTGTGACGGGTTTAAAGTCGAGAGACGATACAGGGTCGTTCCAACCGGGTCCGCTGTTATCCTGGCCAGTTGCCGCGTCACCAATACAGGAGATGTGAGTGGGCCGACGGGGACAGAAGGCGGTGTTTCCGATCGGTCGTTGTCGTCTTTAAACTCGTGTTTTTTCTACTCTAGGTTACCTTCCTGGGATCGGAGCAGCAGGGTCGGCAGGGCGCATTAGGCGCAAGGACATGTAGGGAGGGATCAGAGGAACACGACTGCGCAGGATCCGGGATGCCGGGCGAGGTTGTCGAAGAGAAGGTCGGGTGTCGTTCGCTTGCATCAAACATCTGAACAGAGTGGACATTGCGCAGCGAGATGTCCCCTTGCTTCACCACCACGCTAGCTGTGAGACCCACTTGACTCCTTGTTAGTGAGATCACAGCTGGATAAATTTTAGCCGCCCACTGCATCTTCTCACACAACTGAAATGATAGTTTTCCGGTCATCTTCACTTGGGACGACATAACTCTGCAAGTCTTTCCAAGCTCAAGATCACAACTCAATGCTTGCTTGTTGGACCGGGTTGATGACGAGCATGGTGCTAACGCATCGCGGAGATAAGATCTATGCATCCTTCCCACGCCCGTGGGCCTGGACTTCAGAGCTGCATCGTTATCGTTGGACACAGTAAAGTCGAAGTTTGAGAGCCTGATCTAGTGTTCGATCGCAACGGGTCCTTTCATCCTTAAAGATGTCCTTTTTTACCGAATATGGACCGATAGTAACTGAGCACCAGGTCATTATTCGGACGAGTAATGAAGCAAATTACTAGAAACCGGCGTACTCCTGGCAACCCTGACTCCTGCACCGATCCGAGATGCGCCATCTTGGCTGTATCGGATATGTACGACTTTGAGAATCTGAGGTTCATGACAGTGGGATGAAGATTCGGCGAGTCACCACTAACACTGGATGCGATTTTTTGTCTGGGAATCGCAATCTGATGTTTCTGTGGGGTCCGTTCAAGTGCGCTGGGGTCGGATCACAGCCTCAGACATGATGAACAGCTTGGACAGCTCGGAGAGCTTGATGAGACTGTCGTAGGCGCAAGCCCCAACTTTATGAATGTGTACGAACACCCCATCAGTATCGTTATACATACAAATATCGCAAGAACAATGCTTGAGCCAGAGGTATGACGTTACTGGGGAGTACTTGCTGCAATTTTAGTGCCCCATGATACAGGAAGCGAGTTGAGACAAGTATTGGATGAAGGCTCTGTTTGTCAATAACAGTGAGAGGGAGGTTGATGGGATGTGTGGGGAGCATTCCTCGTTAAGAGTTCTCGGAAATCGAACTTTTAGTTGGTCCCTGAAAGTTAAACCGCTGTAGTGGATCCAGGGCCTGCAAGGGGTGGATCGGGAAGATGCTTGGCATCTGGGGATAACTGGGGCTTCTTGGAACTTCCAGTCCTCAGACTGTTCCTTGATCCTCCCAGACAGAACAACCTCAGATCAGAAGACCGCTTGACACGGCTTGGTCTCTTTTGCGACATATGAGCTGCCATGGCATGACAAGGCCTCTTAGGACCGCCAGGTTCAAACAAATGGGACGAAAGCTGGTGTTCTGAGTTTGAGCGACAGGTCGGAAATGATTGGCTGTCGGCTCTATGAGCGATTCGCGAACCAGTAGCCAATGAGCGCACAGCCCAAGATTTCGGGCGGTTCGCCGCGGCCAATGGCAGCAACACCAGGCAACTCGCAGCGCTTATTCCAGACAACGGCCCCGCTGCGTCAGACGTGGTGCGCCGGGAACTGTCCACAGAGAGCGCGCTGCTTGGCGACGAGCGCTCTGATGGAGACAAGGGCAGATGCAGGTTGCGACGGGGACGCCATTCTCCGGGCAACGATTGGCGATGGCGGCTGCGAACCGGAGATGGGCTCAGACGAGCAGTACAGTAGCAAGAAAGAAGGAAGTATGGAAGACGGGCAGAAGAAAACACGCCATGCCACGCCACGCGACACGTTGGCCGTCTCCATCGTGCGAGTGCCATGCTCAGTGAGGTGTTGAGCCTTTTTTTTTTTTCTCCTTGTCCTTTTCCTGGCCTTGCCATTGTTCACTTGTTCGCCGCTGTTAACTTCCTATTGTTCGCGACCCTTCCCAGGACCCCTTTGACTCTGCCCACGCGCCAAAGGAAGCGCTTATTCCAGGACCCGTGTCTTTCAACCACGATCTTTAACTTCAACTAAGACATTTTAATCATTGCTCAAGGGCTCAGTTGAGCACGTGGCCGGCCCATCATCATCACGAGCCATCATATCTGTTCTCACACTCGCTCCTCGATACGTTTGACGCAGCCAACACCAACCGGAATTTCAACGAGTCCCAACAAGAAACTCTTTCTTGGCAGCCGGCACCGAAGACAAGAAGACATCGAACCAACGGAGAAAAACTCTACCCGAGTCCCGACAAAAAAATGAGCGGCCTTCTGGCGCTTCCAAATGCTTCGAGCAGCCGCTTGTCTGCCGAAGCAAGGATGATTGGGAGGACTGGGAGGACGACGAGGTGATAACCCCTATCACGCCGAATCATGGCCCTCTGACCGACCTTGGGCCTGAGAGGACTGTGACACACCTGGTCGAGAACACAGAGCTCCCAGAACCGCAGCCCACTTACTCGCAGCGAGCCTCAAGCTCAACTGCCCGCCAGTCAACCCAGAAGATACGGAGGTTGAGGTCTCGCCGCAGGCAAAAGGCACAGAATGCGATGGCAGGCATCAGGCTCGTTACAGACATGTCCAAATTCCGCCAGGAACAGCAACACATGCCTCAGCAGATGAGGCTTGGCCCAGATCAACGTCCAACCGGCAAGTTTGTGGATTTCGCTGCCCTGAGAGCCCTCGAGGGTTCGCCCTCGGACGACTCCATCGGCACCTTTGCCTGGCTGAAGCGGAAAGGGACCAAGAGCAAGAGGGTCGAAAGGCTGATTGCCGAGTCGTCGTCGCAAGCAGACCTCTCCCCCAGCGCCCGGCCCATTGTGATCGGCTTTGAGATGCCCACAAATTCGGATGTTGTCATCAGTCCACAGACCGCTGTGGTCGAAACCCCGGCGGATTTCCCCCGGTATTTCAAGCCAGCCCAGGTCACCTCACCAAGTCAACCTGTTTCTGCGTGGTCACCCGACACCGAAGATGGCGCCTCACCCCGGGCTGGAACCACGGGGTTTGCACAACAAGGACACGTGCCTGCTGTCCCTTCCATCCCAAGTTACTACAAAGCCACAGAGGCCTCGCCTCTCGGCGCCATTGACAACAATGACGGCCTCCCAGCCTCGAAGGATAGGAAGAACTACCGAGACACAGTCACCACACCCATCTATGTCAGCGACGAGGATGATGACATGGCGACTCCTGTCACACTATTTGAGGAAGACGGCAGTCCCGCTACAACGAATCGAAAGAGCCTCAGAGCCAAAGGTCGGCAGAGGTCTGCTACAGGTGGGAGTTCGCGGTCTCAGGGGTGGTGGGACCAGGTAACATCTCCCTTCGGGCCACCCACTCCTGCCTCGCCACGTGAGGCAAATCCCAGTCAGCAGAAGCCCGATCAGAGTCAGGCCTGGTGGAGGAACATGGACAAGAAAAGTGCTTTCTCACCTGCGTCTCCTCCAGCCGAAGCTGAGTCCTCCTCGACTGCCCGCGTAGCGTCCCTAAAATACAGCATCGCCCTCCAGAGATCATCATCGAAGATATGTCATCCTCAGCACCCTCATCAATGGCAGTCCCGACGCAACAACAGGAAACCTCCAGTCAGTCCGAGAAGCCGCGTGCGCTGTTCGAAGAGGTGCCAACACCCGGGGAGCAACCGCCGCCATACTCGCCTCCGAAGGCTCCCAACGCCCGGTACCGTGCCGTTTTCCCTCCGGCCACCCGCTGAACACCATGTATCCGCCTTCGCCTGGCCCGGTACCGCCCGGGTTAGCGCAGACGATGACTTCGCAAGGCGCCATCAGTCTGGCCGAGGTCCCTGAAACCCCTCTGCCGACTCACCAACTGCGCCTCCCAGACCGGCCGCTGGGTCATTTGTGCCTGGCGACCATTTTCAAGATGTCTCCGGTCATGGACCGAGGCAAAAGGCGGAGCGCGCGGCGGCGGCGGCACGAGAAGGAGGATGCCGTCGCTTGGAAGGGGGCAGGTTCTGCCATGACCGTGGTTGTTTTCCTTGCTGTTGCTGCATCGGCAGGCCTGGGCGCGAGGGCAGGAAACGAGGCGCATTTGCTTGGGCATCTGCATGGCGATGATGCTGGTATTGATTGGTGTGGGCGTTTACCCGGGGAGTACTACTCACGCGGCGAGCCGTCACCGAGGCAGTTGTGCCCTCGCAGTGGCTGAATCTCACAAACTTTCCGCCGATTCCCACGGGCATCTCGACCATTATCGGGCCTGAATCCGACGCCGTAACCGCCTGTGTCCAGCCGCCAACGCTCTGGAGCTGCGCCCTCCCCAAAGAAGAAGCAAGCTCGGTTGCCCCGTTCGAGGCTAGCCAGCCCAGCTTCGTCTTCCAGATCCAGTTCGACAACAACACCCGCCAACTTTGGAACGTCACAGGCGATCCGCCTCGTCCGACTCCGACCGACCTAGGCAACGGAGTGCCTTTACCTCGACCCAACAGCAGTACGAGCGCAACCCCTACCGCCACCGCCAGCCCGCGCTCCGTCCCCAACACTGGCTTCACCTCCCTCGTCCGGCGCGTCGTGCTCGGGCCCCGCGATGAGCCCGGCTCGAGCCTCATCCTGCGCTCCGACCCACCGCCCCCTACCTTCCAAGAAATGTTCTTTCTCGGCAACACCACCGACGGCGTCATCTCTCCGACAAGGCCGGGGAACCCACGCCCTTCTACATAAGCATCCTCCGCTCCGTCAACTCCACCGTTGGCCCCAACCTCCTCTCCCGCCGCCAGGCGGACGGCACCACCACCGACACAAACTACAACTCCAACATCACCAGCGGCGGGCTCAACGTCTCGGACGTCGTCCCCCCGCCGCTCCTCGACAAAGACGGCACAGGCGGCCGCCATCCTGCTCGCCTTCCCTACGCAGCAACCTGTCCGCCTCTACGACCGCGGCCTGCCGACCGAGCGTTACGGCTTCTACACCTACTTCAACAAGACCACCTACCTCAAGTCGCTCGACTCGCTCTCGCCTGGCGAGAAGCCCGTCCCCGCGGACCTCGACGGCGGCAGTCTCAAGAGCGAGGCCCGCTGGGTCATCACCTGGCTGTCGGTCCGGTACAAGGTCGAGATCTGGACGCGGATGGCCAACACGACGCGGCTGGTGGGCAGGCTGGGCGGGCGCTGCCAGCGACAATAACCACGCAGCCGGGAGCTTTCCGTACCCGGTGACGGTGACGCTGGACACGCACGGCGGAGAGAGGGGGCGCAAGTACGCGTTTGTGCGGGGGTCGACGACAGGGGCAGGATCAGGCTGGATGATGCCAAGTTTGTGCTGAATGATATGAATAACAAGGGGATCTGGTCAATCCGGCGGGCGAGTTTAATCCCAGTTTTGGGGGGATGGTTGCGGGACGGGGGGGTGCAGTGTGAGTGGAGGAATTGGGTGGGATTGAGTCGAGGGAGGTGAGGATATGAGGTGGGGGCGAAAGGGATGTTGGTGATAGTTGAGGTTCTGCATTGGAGAGGGAGGAGGCAGGGCCTTAGTGAGGGAGGAGAGAGGCTTTAGCGGATGGCCAGGGCTACTACATATTGCATAGCATCAAGCAGGCGTTGAACTCGATACACTAATATATTATCTGTCTTTCCAGAAGCAACTCAGAACCATTGCAATGCTTGGGTTTCTGCTGAGCAGATCCTGGCTGACTGGCGTGAACAAAGAGAGCGTGTAAGCCAGGGTTTTACGTTCGACAGCTGCTGCCAGCTGTCTGGCGGGAGATAATTTTTGACGATGGGAGAGACTTTAGGTGAGAACCTCGATGGTCAACCCTCCACCCCCAGCTCACTCTCTGCAGCCCACCAGGTGAAGCAACGCTTCGGAACCCGAGAATCGGCCACAGCGAGGGTAATGACACTGGGGCGGTGTGAGTCGAGGCCATGATGAGACCCGGGCTGCGGGCCTACGGGCTACTCAGAGGCGCCCGCAGAACACTGAGCGCATGCCCGCGGCAGGCCACTTCGCTGCTTGGACATGCCAGATGCCGCTGGGTGAGTTTCGATGGCGGTATCGGAGACGGGGCCTGGACGGACGTCACAGCACCCCGCCCGATCATGACCCGGATGATCACGGGCGACTCTCTCTCTCGGGCCTGGACCCCCTTCTGCCTACAGTTTTAGGGGCTGTGCCGCGGCGGCAGCGCGACAGAGCGCGGAAGGTCGACGACCGGCCGCTTGCAGGGAATCCTCTTGACAAGTTCGCCGAGTCGAGCCTCCGCAAGACGCGGATTACCCTCGCCATCGAGACGTCGTGCGACGACACATGCGTCGCGATCGTCGAGAAGTGCGGGCCGGCTGCCCGCCTGCTGTTCAATGAGAAGATCACGTCCGACAACCGGAAGTTCGGCGGCGTCAACCCACCCGTCGCCGTCGAGTCGCACATGGCCAACATCGCCCCTCTGGTCAGCAAGGCTCTGGGCTATCTGCCCAGAGCTTTCGACGGCATCCACGCCTCCGATCCGAAGACCGGTAAGCCCATCTGCGTCCGGAAGCCCGACCTCGTCAGCGTAACCCCGGGCCCGGCATGCTGCCCGGCTTGTCCATCGGCCTGTCCGTGGCCAAGGGGCTGGCCGTGGCATGGCAGGTCCCGCTGTTGGGCGTGCACCACATGCAGGCGCATGCCCTGACGCCGCGGTTGGTGAGTGCGCTCGGCCACTTGGGCCAAGGCGAGAGACCCGGCCGTTGCTCAGGATCCGTTAGCGCCCAAGAAGTCGCCGCCGCTGCCCTTCCTGTCGTTGCTCGTCTCGGGCGGGCACACTCAGCTGCTCCTGTCGCGCTCCATCACCCTGCACAGTATCCTCGCCGAGTCGCCCAACATCGCCATCGGCGACATGCTCGACAAGTGCGCGCGCGCCATCCTCCCCGCGGATGTCCTCAACGGCGCGCCCGACGTCATGTACGGCGCCCTGCTCGAGCGCTTCGCCTTCCCCAACGGCAAGCGGTCTTTCACCCTCCCTCCCCCGGACGAGCTCGAGTTCTGCTACCAACCACCGGCCAGGCGCGCCGACGAGATCAGCCCTACGTCTCCCCGAAGCACGGCTGGTCCCTGACGCCGCCGCTCGCCGACCGTCGGGACATGGCCTACGACTTCACGGGTCTCGGGGGCCAGGTCCAAGCGCTGATGCAAGCGAACCCGGACATGGACGACTTCCAGCGGCGGGAGCTGGCGTACGCCGCCATGAAGCTCACCTTCGAGCACCTCGCGCAGCCGCGTCCTCTTTGCGTTGGACGGCCTGCGCCGCGAGTCCGAAGCTGCCGCCGCCGCCTCCGCTTCCGCCCTAGGCTATCAGCAGGACCAAGACCAGGACCAAGATCAAGACCCCTCAACCACTCCCTCTCCCTCAGACGACGACCAGCCCTTCTCCTCCACCTCGCAAACGCTTCCCCCGCCCCGCGAAGTGCAGACCCTCGTCGTGGCAGGCGGCGTCGCGAGCAACGCGTTCCTGATGCACGTCCTCGAGGAGATGCTGCGCGTGCGCGGGCACGCGCACGTAGCCGTCGTGCGCCCGCCGGCCCGGTACTGCACCGACAACGCGGCCATGGTCGGGTGGCGGGGCTGGAGATGTGGGAGAACGGGTGGAAGAGCAGCTACGACATCTTGCCCGTGCGGAAGTGGCCCATGGATGCCGGTGCTGGGAAGAAGAAGAACAAAAACGCAGCAGCAGAAGGAGGGAAGCAGGGGGTAATGGGAATAACGGTGGTAACGGAGGACGGGAGGGATTCTGGAGCTGGGCGGGTGGGAGAGCAGAGGTGGCGGGAGGCAAGAAGGAGTGATGGGCGTGTAATTCGAAGACGGTTGCCGGTGAGCCGGCGAGGGATGAGACGCGTGCTGGGGCGAGGAATCGGTGAAAGGACGAGGGGACACAGCATCTTTCCCCTGGATTTACAGGGGATATCTGTTCCATTTCCCTTGTATGTATGTATGTATGTATGTAATATTACTGCACTGTACATTAGCGACTCTGATAGAACCTGTATGTCTATCTCGGATACCCAGCAGTTAACGCATTTCTCGCGTCACGCACACCATGGGAAACGTCTTGCAAGAGTGCCAATGCTGTTTTACATTTACAGTCTCGCGCTCATCGCAAGACCGTCCCGATCCAATTGCTGACGCCATGCCCCCGTGTAAATACCAAGCCAATCCCACCATGCCACCCCCCCACCTCCTCACTCCGCCAAATCGCTCGTCACGTTGCTAAACTCTCCCTTCTCCAGCTTCGTTTTCCAAAACACCGGGTTGGTGTCCTGAACCCGTGCTTGACCCAGCCAGTCTTCTTGACATGGTACAGGTTGATAAACCCCCGAGTACGCATCGCGGTGTGTCGCGGCCAGGATGCTGCGGCTGCCCAGCTCCAGCGCCTCCTCGTCGGTCAAGTCCTCCCTGTACTCGGCGTCCAACACACCATACGCAAACGTCTGGCCGGACCCAACACAGAACAGCTTCCCCTGCAGCCGCGTGCCGTCCGAGTCAATGTAGTACAGCGCGGGGCCCTCCTCCTCGGTCACGCCCGCGCACATGGTCCCCATCGATAAGCCCATGCCCTTGTACTGGTACACCAGATTCGCCAAGATCTTGGACGCGGCAGCAACGCTGATGCGGCGCTTGTGGCGCAGCTCGTGCAGGCGGCACTGCATGCCGAGCCAGGCGAGCCAGTACTGGCAATCCGCGGCGCCGCCGGCCATGGTGCCGAGCAGGTCCGAGTTGATCTCGATGACCTTCTTCACGGTCTGCGAGGCGATCCAGTTGCCCGCCGTGGCGCGCGAGTCAGTCGCCACGATGATGCCGCCCTGGTAGACGAAGGCAAGGGTTGTGGTGCCGTGCGCGATCTTGATGGGACAGTGCGGGTTCGAGCGGTCGTCTGTGGCGGCGCGGAGCCAGGCTGAGGGCTGGATTGAGTCTGTGTTAGCAGCAGCGGAGAGGTGGTAGGCAAATGGGATGGGGAATGGGGGAGTGCACACATGCGCTACCGGCGGCATGGCGAACTTGAGCGAGAGACTGGGCACGCCGTCGACAAGGTCCTGCTGCTCCTGCTCTGTGAAGACCTCATTCAGTTGGTACGCCGGGCGGCTGTATTGCGCCACGAGAGTATCCATTGTGTTGTTCGTTTGTGTGCGCCGGCGGCTGTCAATAGTAAGAGCGTCAATTTCAATGCGGTTTTGAAGACAGGCGTTGATGTGGAAGGCAGAGATGTCGTGGACCGTGATGGGAGATTTGTCGTTGGAAGTTGGGGTTGCACTTGGCTGCCAGGCCGAGAGAGCTCAAGGCAGCTCCCGCTGCAACGCGTTCATGGCGGCCTGGAGGCCCGAGCTTCTGGGCTGGAGGACCCGCACAACCTGAAAGTCGTCTTGGCAATTCGAAGCTTGGCTGTTCTCTCGGCTACGTACTTCGTACCTCCCCAACACCCCAAACAACACTTCCACAGTCTGATCCTTCGAAAGACGTTCTGTGTCCCAATGGAGGCTCCTGGAAGAGAGGTCTGGATGGAATGAGCCTCAGTATCTGTCCTAAAATAGTATCATATTTCTATCCTCGACCTTGACAGCCTGCGTACACCACCCATTTCTTTCGCCCGAGTTCCGATAACCCTCAACGCCTCATCACGCCAGTAGAGGACGCCCTTGACAACAGGTACTGCTAAAGCTTCTGTCTTGAATTGATTTTTTATCTTTCCATGACTCCAACAGCCGACCCTCGGTACGCCCCAGTTTAATCACCGAATACAGCGCCTCAATCCATAGCCGTCGCCTAAAACCGCTACCAAGGAACAATAGAAAGCAAATCCCAAAACCAAGATGACCGGCGGGTATTGATGAAGCCCTAGTAGACCCAATGAACCCAAGGAATAATCCAGCCGTCGAGATAAGACCGCCAGCGACAAGGCGCTCGGCGATGCGCTCAAGAACGACAAGTAGAATGGAAATAACAAAACAAACCAGGACCTAAAAGAGCAGATCTCCGCAACACCCCGACCAATGCATGTTCCTGTCGTGATCCTCCGCGCCACTGAGCTTAGCAACACTGCCCGCCAATGATACATAATGGGCTCCGCCGCGCTGAGGGGCCCAAGATGTCCGTCCGTCGAGTAACCAGACGCCTGATCGATGTTCCGTGGGCCGGGAGATAAACGCAAGCCGGCCCAATGCTCTGTCCTTTTATCGTACACCCCCTAATGATGAAAGCTGTTCGGATTGTGCCGAAGTTGATTGGTATTGAATGCAGCAGCAGCAGCCTCCTTCTGGAAAAAAACAAGCTTGGTTAACAAAACGACGGTCCCGGAACAGGGGAATCAGCTCCTCCACCCGACGTTCCAGATGACGTGGGCTATATCCCGGGCCGTATTTACCGTATCATGATTCGACCGATGAGGCCGTCGTTCGGAACACTCGTGTCCCCTTCTTCGAGCGGCATGAACATCCCGGACGCCGTCCTGCGCATCCCCGCCGGTTCGCCGAGATGCTCGTCGAAGACGGCGAACGGCGGAGTCCGGAACCACCGTCGCCGTACGGAAGAGACGAAGACATGCTGCCGTGGTAGGTGTCGGCACTGTCCATGTCTTCGTCGTCGTCGTCGTCGTCGTCCTGGTCGCCGGCGAAGAAGAGCTTCCCCGACTTCTTCGACGGGCGCAGCGTTTCTTGCGACGAAGAAGGCGACAGTATTGGGCTCCTGAACCCGCTGGTCGTGCTATGCTTCATCGCCGACTCGGTCGGCTCAGGGGTGTCGTCCCGGTACTTGAGCGTGGTCGATGGCAACATGGCGATCGTCTTGCTTTCACTGCTCTTGCTCCCGCTCTTGGTCTTCTTGAGCACCGGCCGCCGCTTCTTGTGACGTGTGCGCTTCATCATGATGGCGCCATCGTCCGAATCGCTGTCATACTCATACCGGTCCATGTAGACATCGTCGTCCTCGTCATCCTCGTCGCCCTTGACTTCAACTGCAATACACTGGGACACCTGCTCGTTGAAATGGATGTGCTTCCGCTCGCCGCTCGGAGAGGTGATTCCAGACGATCTCGCCGAGGGGAATAAACTTGTCCCGTCGTGGCTCAGCCCACGCGACGAGAAGGGAAGGTAATGTAGTCGGTGTTGGCTCGGTCGAAGCCCGGTCTCCTTCCGTTCTCTTCAAACATCCTTTTTGCTGCTGGGCCTGCACGGCTGCCGCCGCTTGCTTGACCAGTGATGACGTGGAGAGTGACCTCTGGAGCATGATTTCCGACATGCTCCTCTTCTTCAAGATCGGCTTCTTGTCGACAAAGGAATTAGACTTGGACAACCGGCGCTAGTTGAGTTTGTCGATGTGTTGTGCAGACTTGACGTGCCAGTCTGCAACGGACCATAGAGCCATGTCACATCACAATCCTTGAGCCTGTAGCGGGTTAGAAAGAAATCGCCCACATATGACGCATGAGGGGTTCGGCTCACCAGTTTAAGGTCTCGGGTGACACCGTGCTGAGCTTGTTCTTGGACTTCATCCAAGTCCTCCACGAAGCATTCTCCAGTCGAGCGGCGTTGTTGTAGTCCCCTCTTCTTGCCACGATATGCTTCCACGACGACCAGATATCCTCCTCCCGCCAGTTATGCGATAAATAGTCAACATGCCGGGAAGGCTGCGCTCGTATCGCTATATCGTCCTCGGCCCTCTCAGGGACATCTGGTGTTTCGGGTCTTGATGTGGCAGCCGACTCATCCTGTCCATCAGAAGAACCACTGCTGGAGCCACCACTTTGTGGGCTCGGCAGAGGCTCCACGTTTCCTCGTCGGCCAAAGTACCCCAGTCGTCGTACTGCGGCAGGACGATCTCGGGTGGTGTGGCTTCGCAGTCCGAGGCCAAAGAGAAATTCGAAGGGGTGTTGACGAGCAGGACAGATCGAGCGATTCGGCGTTGGTGGCCTGCGGGGATGACGGCGCTGAGGACGCCTCGGACTCTGCGAAAAGTCTGGAGGGTTGAGCGTAGAGATCGGCGAGTCGAGACGTTGAAGCCGAAGCGCGGAAGCCTGAGCGCTCCGCTCCCAAACTTCGCTGCGAGTGGGAACGGCGCAACGAGGACGGAAAATAACCATCCTCGTCGGAGGGTATGACCATGGCCATCTTGAAAACGCCAGTGATCAATGGACCACAGTCCGGATCGCCTTCAATCCTTCTCCAGACAGGAAACAAGAGGCTCCGTCATACGTCGTTGCCGGAGATCGTTTAAGGTGGAGTGGCGACGATGTTGTCGAGGCAACAAAGACAATGTCGCCCTGTTTCTTTCTCTCTTTGCCAACCGAAGTAGTCGTGTGGTGGCTGACTAGAGGTCCAGGGGCAACAGAGGATGTCCAGGACAGTCCCTTCCTGTCGGTTAACGTCGCGTTCGGCAGGCCAAGACTTTGCGACAACTGTAGAGGATGAGGATTAGATTGCAACACGCTGGGGATCCAGTGTAAGTACGAATTGAGACGGGTAAATCTAGATCCGCGAAAAGTCAAGTGGTGAATCGGTCGCGAACGGTAGACAGAAGGGATGGTAGGTGGGGAGGGTATAAGCCTCGTTGTGTCATAGGAGTTGAGAAGTGCGATTTGCGCAATTGTGAAGAGGGTATGCGGGTAAGTGCCCCGGCTCCTCGGAGTCCAGCCAAATCGGTGCAGGTTGAACGGAAGTTGGTTGGCACAATGCGCCATGGGCCGCCCGCTCACACACACCCTCAGACCCTCTTTGGGAAGGATGCTGGAAAACGTGGGATGTGTGGTGGGTGAGGGGCGTTGATTCTCAAACAGGGGCGTGAATTTGGGGGTCCAGATGGGGGCTGCGTAAAGGTAACCTCCAATACTTTATCGGCGACTGGCCACCGTTGGGTGTGATCTGGTGGGCATGATCTGCCACGCCGCCCGGAGAGTTCAAATGCCTGTGGAGTGCATCGAAGCGATAGGCGACTTCGTGCACTCGGTCCAGCCCACAGTCACTCGTTCCAGGCGCGACGGCGTTCGATTGGGCGATGGTGATGAAATCGACAACAACAAGGCTGATGATGAGGGCAATGTGACCTGAAGGAGCAATTGCGATTGGAAAAACGCACATACCGAGTCAACAACAGGCAGACTGTCTGGATTCGGTGGTTCCAGCTCGTTTCGACCCCGCGGTCCCTCCAATGTGCCTCGTAGCTGTGGCGTGCTATTGGGTTTGGCCGTGTCGTGACTGGACACACAGAGAGAGAGAGATTGAGAAAGCAAGGAGTGTGTATCGAGGAGGGGATGTTGGAAGGAACGGAAAGAGCGGCGTCCTCAACAAATGGTCCAGGCCATCGTTCTGCTCGAGCAGCGATGCACGAGCAAGACGCCAACTTCGAGACACCGGCAGCAGTTGACGAGCAATCCGCTGTTGCTTCGATGGCGGATGCAGCTCGCTTGCAAAGGACACGCAGGGGGGCGAGCAGAAACCGGGAAAATTGGCACTGGCGAAAAAAGAGAATTTGGAGGCTTGGTGGGAGGCGGTCTGCGAGCATGGGATTGCGGTCACCGGGCTCCCAGGGGACAAGGGGTGTGCGTGTGGGGAGAGGCAAGTGCAGGCCGCCAAGAGCGGACACGGGCAGATGGAATGGCTGGAACGTCTGGCATGCGCGACCGGGGTGTCGGCATCGTAGCAGTGACCCAGCAGGGCCAGGAGAAAACCCCCCACTGAGCGTGTGACCCGTTCTGGGCGCTCTGCTTGGTCGGTGCTGCTTCCTCTCTCTCACTAACATTATTAGTCAAAACAAGCCCTGCGGCCATGGATCCGGTAAGAACGAATAGGCACTGTCCCGCCTCAAATTCCTTCCTTCTGCCCATTCTTCCGATTTGGCGCGAACAGGCGGACGGGCAAACCTCACAAAAAGCTCGAGATGCTGCCTTGGCCGGGGCCAGCTCGTTGCTCGGTTCCGACGACAGGACTCTTTTTCAGCCGCCCATAGCCCTCGTCCCTAGACGGAGTGCAGACACGAATTAAATTACTTGCAGCGTCCTCGCAGGCGGCGGCCTCGGCGAGTGAACGCAGGAGACGATTAGAGAGATGGCGCGGAGCTTCAACTTCACTTCCCCGGAAGTCCCGGCCGACTGCGTCTCCTCTGCCCGGACACGGTTTCCGAGATGACTCCACCAAGGAGCATGCCATGTCTTGGAAATCATGGTGTTCTCCCAGGCCCAGGGCTCGTCATGCTCCTCTTTTCTGCCGCGTCATTGGCCGGCAGTTCTGGCTCCAGGCAGACTCATCGCTCAGTCCCTCTCCGCCTGGCTGTCCTGGCACGGCTCATGACCCGCATCCTCAACGTCGACAGCAGGTATTGCTCAGGGCTGCTGGGCAACGTTATTTACTTAACCTGCCGATCATGACGCCGTATCCGGACATATTGGCATGGGCACTCTGGATCAAGAGGCTCGGGATCCCAGCAACAATTCCTTCTAGTGTTCCTCAGTAGGGCCTCCTCAATCAACAAACAACACGACATACCGTGTGAAAAGAAGGCTGTTGGTTTCAGACCCGGCCTGGCTCGATCGCAGCGGTCCGCTCGTCATGCTGCAGGTAACAGCAGATGTTCTCATTTCAGCCCCAAAGATCTCCCTCGATCCCGCAGCCCACGATCGACGTCGGGCAGCACCTCGAGGTACGCTTTCAGACGACATCGCCAGACGACCGCTCATCTGCACATGCAAGCGTCGAGTAGGGAAAATACGGAAGGAATTACACCCCGAACTGCTGATCAGCACTGGGACGTCAGTGTCAGTGAGGGTGGTCCGGCCAGCACCCGGACGTCAGACCGGCGGACGGCATCCAGTTCAACCGCGGGCCTGGCTCGCTCCGTTTGGCACGGTCCCAATGGCAAAGGCGTTGCTTCACGTGGGAGTTTTTGATCCCGAAGATGGCTCTCCGAGCACGTTTCCAGAATATGACAATGCTGACGCGACGCAGGCAAGCAGGTACAACCTTGATGAAGTGCTGTATGTACACTACAACCCTTGAGCATGAGGCGTCTCAAGAGCGACGCGCCAGCGCCCGTCTCGATGTTGCCCCACCACATCTTCGCGAAGTCTTGCGAGCAGGACCTGGTGAACATCAGACTGGGCCGCCGAAGCGTACGCTTACTCGTCTGTGTCCATCTCGCGGCGCTGTTTACCGTGCGCCTCTCGGAGCCGCGGACAGCAGATAGTTTGCGGATTTGTTCAACTAAGCACCAACGTCAGTTGGCGGCTGGAAGAGGACACAATCCGTGACAATACGGGCCGCTCCCGGCCGTTGTCGGGTCAGGGTACCTCCCCTGACACTTACACCATCACCACACTTCCTGATTCGGCACGGTCTGCATGGATGACTGCACTCTTTCCTTCCGGAGATAGGAAACTCCCCTTTGCCTCACGGTTACTTCCAAATTACTGCCTCCTGCCGGCTGGGATCCTCTGAGGACACATCCATGGTCGCACGGTGCTCAGTTTCGTTGTCGATGGCTGGACCTCGGCTGTCCCGGCATACAATGCTCAACCAAAAGAGTGCATGTACAGTCCAGACTCCAACATCATCCGCCATGATCTCCAACAGCTCCCGGCCCCGGGATCTCGGCAGCAGGAGCGGGTCCCCACAATCTAGACGATCTTGACCCGAACTGTTCCAGGATGTTGACAACTTGTTGGGCCGTACGAATTACGTTACCGTCGCCTTCCCGGAACATCAAATGTCACAGGAAATTCTCGTACCTCGGCCTCATTTCGCCACAAACGGACCACCAAACCGCTTCACGAGGCTCCGCCGACCGTTGAACCAACAGTTGCCTTTTTCGTGTGAGAGTTTGCATGTCCTCAGCCAATCCTACCATATGCGGCTACAACATGAAAGCCACCCATGACGGCCGGCAGATCCAGCACGTGCAGCGAGCACCCTGTCGTACCCAGTCGCTTGCATCCCCCGCTGTTCCGCGGCTGCAGTTCTGACATCCGCCGGCGATCTCGCGGCAGCGAATCTTTCTCCGGTCTTACTTGGAAGTCGAGCCTGTCCCTTGATAACACAGGTAGGCTAGCTCCAAGCGTGTAATCTCTCTCTTCCGATGCCACAGCTGTCACCTTGTCGTCATCACAGTCTATACTCATCCTCCTCGGCTGTCTTTCCGCGGGTACTACCCTTCCTTCCCGGTGGCATTGCCGCGTGTGAGTCGACACAGGCAGCTGAGAAGGAGCGAAGCAATCACAAATGATGCGATGTTCAAAGCCAATGGTATCGTTCCAGTCTCCCCAGCCTAGCAAGCTTCAAGTCCAGAATCTCGGGAGAAAACGGGAGTAGACAGACAATGCAACATGGCGCGGGCAAGCGAAACCGACAATTCCGCGCGGCACCCTTAGCACCATCGCCGCCAGCAACAACAAAAGCCATCATGTGGGCTCTGCCCGACGTCTCTATCTGTCCGTCTGCACTTCACCGAGTGTGCATCCCCCCTCCCTCGGACCGAAGTGCATGTTTCCCGGACCGGTGAGTGGTGCCAAAGGCTGGGGGGAGGGTGATACTACACAGCGGTATACAACCGGCCCACGGTATGATTCCCATATCACACCATCTCGGATTCTGATGGCTTGATCCATGTGCTTCTGTGTTACCACAGACCAGTCCCGGTCTGAGGGCGGCTGCTGTGTTGTCTCGGGTACGGTTGGCTGGTGCCAGGGGTTCGCACCCTCCTTTCCGGGGAGGTCGGCCGGAGGGGCGGGTTGTTTTATCAACAATAGTTATCCTGGCAAGCCCTATCAGTCTCTCTGATATGGCCGCCGATGCAGGATGTAAACATGGTGTAGGTTGAGAGAATCGGATGCTGCCTCCGACATCCGATCTCCTCCCGTCTCCCTGTCCCGCCCGCCTGGCCACCGGTCAGACAGATAAGCCTCCTGTCAAGCAGGGAGGGGAAATTTCAAGAAATGTGAGATCCAGCCCAGAGAGTGCAGGTGGGAAACCCAGAGTCGCATCCAAGATGGAGCCGTCATGCCTCACTAACCAACGATCGATTCTAATCGGCGGATATCGACTCGCGCTACTGCATGCACAGCACTGCATGGCTAGGTGAACCCCTTGGCGTTTGCGGTGGGTGTTCGAAAATGGAAGAAAAACCGTTGACACATACATTTGAGCTGATGTGTGGCTTGCATCGTGGTGTGGACAGGTGAGGAGGTGGAGCGGGTTTGTACGGCCTGAGAGGTGGCCTGGCGAGGACGCTTGAATCTTGGGTGTCTATTTTGTGTGGTTGATGAGAGAGTCAACAATCGATTGAGACCGGGAAGGAGGAAAGGGGAGTTCAGCTTTGGCCGGTCTCAATCATCCGTGACGGGCATCCTCTCGCTCCAGTGCTCAATTACTGCCTCCGACAATCCTCTCCTATCTTCACTCAACGAGCTCCCTACTGCCTAGGCGCGAATGCAACCGCCCGGGGCAACCTAAAGCTCGCGCAGAACATACTCTTCGCCGGCGCGACGTCCCTCACATTATGAATGCTCACCACGCCCTCTTCCCCCTTCTCCCCCTCCTTATCATTTTCACCATTCAATTTCCCATCCCACCTCACCTCATACCCCAACTCCCGTGTGATCCTCTCACAGATGTCCACCCTCGGCGTCTCGTCATCTGCCTTGACCGAAAAGCAATGCACATGCACCACGGGCAGCCTTGTCGCTGTGTGTGGCGCGAAGAGGTGCTCTTTCCCCGCATACACGCCGCGGTAGCTACCAGGAACTCAATTGCGGAGGCCGGCAGGTTCATGACGAAATGTGAGATGGTCGGGGGAATGGGGAGGCGTTCTTCGCGGAGGGTCGGGCGGGGTTTGTTGGAAGTGGTGGCTTTGGTGGAGGGAGGGCTGGCTGTGGTGTCCTTGGGTATGAGCTGGGACTTTTCTTTGTGCGTGATGACCGCGCACTCGCCGTTCTGCGAGGCATCGAGGACTGAGTCGGCGGCTTTGTGGATGAAGGTGCGGCCGTCCTCGCAGAACGGGCGGACGAAGGGGGCAACCTGCCAATTGTCTGTAGGTAGGTAGGTGAGTGAGTAAGAGGGTGGTGGACCTTGTTCTTCTTGATCGCTGCCTCGAGACACTTGAAGCTCTCGGGGTTCTTGTCGTTGGCCCAGACAAAGACGCGCTTCTTGCCCGCAGGGACGGCGAACGGCCCGATACCGGCCATGACATCGCACACCACCTCGCCCGGCTGGAAGATGTTGATGAGCCGGCGGTGCTCAGTCTCGAGCTTGCTGTTCCAGTAGACCTTGGAGTAATCGAACTCGAACGTGCACCCGCTCTCGGCGACCTGGACGTTCAGGTCGTCTGGGCCGGCCAGGACTTCGTACTGGAATGTCCGGAACTCGGACTCGGCGCCGACATTGTCCACCTTGTTTATGACGGTCTTGATCTGGGGGTTCTTGTCCAGCAGGATCTCTGCTACCAGGTGCTTGTAGGGAAGATAATTGTCCCGCAGATTGAGATGGGCTGGGCAGGTCAGGGGCTACCCAATGGTACGAATTCAGGGGCGACATACCAACATGGCCAGCAATGTTGAAGCCTCCAGGAATGTCATCGTGGAGGTCCTCGGGGAGAATAGAGACCATGATATCGCCTGTGCGGAGGTTAAATGATGACCAAAACATGCTACGGATGAGTAGTTGGGTTGCATACGGTAACTCCAATAGTCGTAGTCGAGCTGCAGCTCGTAGGGGATGACGGTCAGCTCCTGCCTCTGAACGCCATCCTTGTGCACTGGACCCCACGTCTCGGAGGCTGCAAAGAAAGTCAACGTATGGCCTCATGGTAAGAAATTCAAGAGCCATCTCACCTTCGGCCTTGACACTGGGGTTCAGGAGCAGGCACTTACGCCCTGGTTGGCAAGAACCTTGTCCGGGTGAGACGGATGGGTGAGATCCTGTCGGCATGCAGAATCTCCTTAGCCGACTGCAGCGTCTTGCGGTAGTGAGAGATGAGACGGGGGTCCTGGATGGCAGCGGCGGCAAGGTCCACCTTCTTGCTGAACAGGGCTCTGTTGAGGGCGGCAGTGCCTGAGCGGACGATGGGCGGCCGGAAAATGCTCATCTCGCGCGTATTCTTGCCTTCCATAGCGCAGCCGGACGGCTCTTTCTTCTGTGAGTCCATATCGTCAGCCATAGGCGTTGTCCTAAAATTCCCATGTCAGAATTCCAACTTGGTACTCACCTGTCGAATTGGGCAAATGAAGGCTGCAGTAAGGTGGAAATGGAGCGCAAAGTTTAAGGAGACCCGCCGAAAGGCAGTATCCGACCAATTAGGAGACTGGTATTTTCATCAAGGAGACTCAAGCCATCTGTTCGCGGTTTGAGAGCTCCCCCTTGGATGTTGACAGTGCGTGTCCTGCAATAACAGCAATTTCGTACCGAATTAGATTCCTGGCTGTGTGGAAGACAAGCCCAGCAAGGTCTGAACCGGTCGTCCGGCCGCGGCAGCATGTCTCCCTTCCCGGGCTGACAAGTACTTGGTGACGGTCAAACAAAGAGCTGCAAGACCGGGCGCTGAGGGGCTCGCTGAAAAGGAGATCTGCTTGATTAACAAAGAACCGTCCAACTAACCCTAGTCTATGTAAAACGCCCCCCGCCGCTAATAGCCCGAAACGTCCTCCCCTCTAGAACTTTCGCACCCGAATACTTCCCACCGTTGGATTATCTACCCCTCCGCATCTGCGCCTGCGCATACTTGCGCAGGCCCCGATAAAACACCTGGTACCCGACGCCCTGGTTATCGCGCAGGTGGAAGATCTCCGTCAGCCGGATCTGCCACGGCGGATAGCCGGCCAGCTCGACGTGGGGCCCGAAAAGGATGAGCAGGTCGGGCTCGTGCATGATGCTCTCGCTCAGCTCGGCGTCGACCAGCTCCTCAGTGATGTCGGCGGTGCTGAGCTTCTTGCGCTGCGCCATCTCGGCCAGCGTCTTGGTCAGGTCGACGATCGAGTCGCGTCCGTCCTCGGCCGAGATGAGAAGGATTGAGATGTGTCCCCGGTCTTCGCTTTCGATTTCTTCGCTGTCGATGCCATCGTGGTCTGCACCGAGCGGAAGATCCGGCGATTCGATGGTGGGCATGTGCGGCGCGCCGAGGCTTACAGAGGGGTAGTGAGGGCCAAAGTAGGCGTGGACTTTTTGCGAGATAGCCTGGTGCGTCTCCTTGAGGTAACCCTTGAGGATGCCTGGCAGATAGATGGTCAGCAGTGACAGATATCAACCGTCTTCCTGCGGTTACACACCCGTCTTCTCATATATCGACAGCTGAGGGATTCCGGCGCTGGCGCACCAAGCGGCAATCTCGGCCGCCTCGTTGACCAGTCTCTCGACCCCGCGCCGCTCCGTCTGTGATCCTCAAGCGTCAGGATGACACTAAGGTGCTTGGGCAGCCGCTGGAGCCCTTTCACATCGCGCCGGATTAGCTCGGGTGTGCGGTGGTGATGATAGTACACCGAATATATCCCGTTCGCCACGGCATGGTAGGCCTGTCGGAGGCGGATGTATAGCGAGAAGAAGAAGTGGATGACCAGGTAGACGAAGATGTGCCATGCGCGGCGGAGGAAGCGGCGCACGCCAAGCCTGGTCTTCGTCTCGCCTTGGTCGAGGGAGGCGGTCGAGCTTGCTTGTGGTCTCAGTCGAGACTGCGGCGGTGGTGATGGGAGGTAGGGCTGCGCACGCGAGTGTTAGCAGTTCGGGGTCTGCGCATCCGTCTCGTCTCTGTTGCGCATCTCTGTACGTACCCTGAGCAGCCTTATCCTCTCCTCGGGCGTCAGTAGCTTGTGGCCTAGTCGTTCATCTCGCCGGTACGTCTCCAGATCTTTTGCGCCGAAGGGCATTCTGTAGCTTTGATTCTCCGCGTCCGAGTCCAAAAAATGGAATATCAGTGCAAACTGCAAGACCAAGACCGCAGAATGCGGTGGATGTCGCAAGAAAAGGGGGTGCTTCTGTCAGCGTCAGAAGACAGCTCTATCGCAGCTGCAAAAGTTGGCTTCTTCCATCGCCGCGTCACTGAAAAGGCAGTGCTCAGCTTGTGATCGGGTCGTATTACAACCCCCTAGAACCCCTGTCCGCATCTGCTGATGGCCTCTGGGCTCTGTCATGGCTGTAATTACCGTACCTCCAGTACAGGCAGCCAAGCCCCGAACCCTGAGAATGACGGAATGTGGCTCCCCGCTGGGGCCGCATTCCAGTTGAGGTTACTCTGCACCTCCACCGTCCACCAGACCCACTGTCCAGGCACCAGTGACCATCCCACCGACTACTGTGGGCTTGAACCCTGCCACCACCGCGCAGAAGCCCATCACGATCCGGCAACCAACAAAACCCCATCTCGAGATTATTGAACGGGATTGGCCCCCGTCATCTAAACAGCGCCGGACGACAAGTCTAGATTCGATATAACCCATGCGAACCCGCCTCCAGGCCGACGACAGGTGACAGTCGGCGCCATGGAACGCGGCGGGTCGACCGCTTCGCGCCCCATCTTCCCCAGCGGCCCCAGCTTCAAGCTCGACGACTTCTCCAACAAGGACTTCATCGTTGGCGATTTTGTCGACTCGCTCGCCGAGGCTGCCGTCCCCACAAGTCGCCGTTCCGGTCCGGTACACCATGCCTTCGACCCAAAGCCGCTGATCAGGACGTTTGAGAGTCAGTGCCTCTTCTGTGTTGCTCGCTGGCCTGGCACCTCCGGTTCGCTGACATCATCGTACACACAGGTGCCCTTGGGCGGTTGGGTGCTTTATCAGAGGAGCTCCAAGAAAAAGAGTCGGAGATTCTGTCACAAGTGCGCCGTGCCGAGAACCAACATGACCAGACCCTCGACACCTTAGGGCGCAAGCTCGACCAGTCCATAGCCCAGTTCGAGGCTCTGGATCTGACCCTCAACAACCCCGGGGCCATCTCTAACGGAGACGGCCGCGTAGATGGTGGAGGAAACATTGCCGTTCAGATCGGCGAGAAGCTCGAGGAGCTCGATAGGAAACGGAGGAAGGCGCAGGACGCCAATTTCCTGATCCAGTGCTGGATGGAGGTGACCGAGACTGGCCAGCTGACGTCGCTGGAGGAGATACAGCGCCAGGGCGGCGCCGAGAATAAGGTCCGCTGCGCCGTCATTGCTCGCCAGCTGATGCGCATCAGCCAGCGCCTCGATCCGGCCTCGTGGGGGAACATGACCAATGGGTTCCGGGGAAATGGCATCACGAACGGCGTTACGGGCACAAATCGGCGACATAACACGAGGGAGGCGCTTGAAAAGTTCTCGGAGCTGCTGGAACAAGACCTCCTCAAGCAGTTCAATAACAGCTACCGCCGCCAGAACTTCGATGACATGATGGAGTGCGCCAGGGTGCTCTACGACTTCAATGGTGGCGCCAGCGTCATTGCCGCCTTTGTCAACCAGCATCAGTTCTTTATCGACCGGGACCAACTCATCACGGACGAAGTCACCACTGACGGCGAGACATGGGATCAGCTGGCCGACCCCGATTCCGACCGCCAGGCGTGGAGCGAGCCTGCAGTCGCTTGTTGACGAAGTCAAGATCGTCATGCAGGAAGAGTCCTTCATCATCAAGAGGGCATTCCCATACTACGAAACCGTTCTGATCAAATTCATCCAGCGCGTGTTCCAGCAGTCCATCCAACAGAGGCTGGAGATGGTACTGGACAAGGCGACCACTATTTCATCCCTAGCCTTCCTGCGCTCCTTGCACGCGTCACGATCCTACATCGGCGCTCTGGTTGAAGATCTCAAAACACATGGCCTAACAGAGCATCCCGAGCCATGCTCGGCCCAAATCTCCCAAACTCTGGACCAGCAGCTGGAGGAGTTGTTCATCCCCTATCTCGTGGGCAACTCATATATTGACCGAGAGAAACGGAGCCTGGAAGAGATGTACAACTCCTTGCTCTTCAAATTCACCATCTACCACTCCAGGCGAAAGAAGGCACCGACCGGGTTCATGGCTGCCATCGCCCAGCAAGGCACGCAGCTGATCGCTTCGGCCAAAGATGCCTACATGGAGCGTCTGGAGTCGTCCGATCTCACCCCCACACAGAAGCGGATCATGCTCCGGGTTGCCCGCATTCAGGATACCAGCAGCAACAAGAATGACATAGAAGTATCGGAACAGGACGGCGTTCTCAGCGTAGCCTACGCCAAAGCGCATGATCGGCTGGCTGGCCGAGAGCGTTCGCCGCACTCTCGAGATGGGCTCAGCCAGCGACACGCCCAAGGACGTCAACATCCTCCTCAACCTTCTCCTCACCACCATGGGCCAGGTCTATGTCGAAACCGCCCTCGACGCGGCCCTCGACCAGGCGACCTCCCAGGAGAACTCCAAGACGGAGCCCGACCTCTCCTACCTCCCCAACCTCCGCCCCGCCGTCACCATCACCAACCTCATGTCGCGCTTCATCACCACCGTCCTCATCCGCCTCGCCGAGTCCAACACCACCGTCCGCCGCAACATGGAAGCACAATCCAAAATGGCCATGGACACGACCGAGCGCAAAGCCAACGCTGTCATGAAATCCACCCTCGACGTCGCCCTCAACTGGGTCGCCAAGCTCCTCGCGCAGCAAAAGAAGGTCGACTTCCGCCCTCGCGACAACGATCTCGAAAACCTGGTCGACTCCCTACAGACCCCGACCTGCCAGGCTATCTGTACCTTCTCTCTCCTCCAAAGTCTCCGCCGCCGCTCGCCAGGCCGTCGACGGCCACAACCTCGAGATGTTCGCCTCGGAGCTGGCGCTGGCCGTGCACCGCCTCTTGTTCGAGCACTTCAAGAAGTGGCAGGTGAACGCCACGGGCGGGCTGATGGTGACGAAGGATATTGCCAAGTACGTGTCGACGCTCAAGGAGTGGCCACTCACGAAGGAGGTGGAGCAGAGCCTGGAGGTGTTGACTGAGGTGGGGTATCTGTTCATCATCGGGCCGGAGGCGCTCCGGAGAGGAGTAGGAATCTGGCTGCCACGGGCACGGCGGCAGGCGGGGAAAGAAGCTTGGGAAGGCGGACTTCAAGGCGTTTGTGGGCAAGAGGGAGGACGCAGGGAGCGTGGGAGTGCAGAGCGTGCTGGCGAGTTTGTGAGGGCGTTAAGGGGGGAACGAGAATGAGAAGGTTGTGTAGAAACGGAGGAAAGGGGGTTTTTCGCTGTGTCATGCAGAAGATGGGGATTGTTGGGGGATCGGTTGGGGTTTGCTTGGAGGTTTTGAGACTTGAAATGATACCAGGAGTGTTGTATATCGGCCGTAGGTTCCTCTGAACAGCAACGGAAGAGCAGTATGTTTGTGGAAGCATACCTATTTTCATTCGAGAATCCCGTTTATTCAGTGAGCCTTTTGGTATCCAGTACTCCCATCTAACATGTACAGCTCGGCTATCTAACAACATAAAATCTCATGTCTTCTATCCAACCACATCGATACACAGGACCTTGTACCACACACCGCGGCTATGCTTCCTCCGCCCTCCGCAACATCCTGACATAAATCTTCCCCACATGCACATTCACATCCGCAAGCTCGACCTCGTACACCTCGCCGGGCTTCACATCCGCGATCCTCACCACATCGTTCAGATCCTCCAGCTTCACCAGCCGGCATCTCAAACCAGTCGAGCGTCCCGCTGACCGCCCGCCTTCCCACCACGTCATTAACAGTCAGCCGGAATGTCTTCGGCAGGCTTCCCTGCTGGTCCTCGCCAAAGCGCCATGCGCGCACCAGCGCCTGCAGGATCCACTGCTTGTTGCCCTCGACGTTGTCGATGAGCCGGGCGTGACGCTCACGGATTCGTAGGTGCGGGAAAACGCTGTCCTCGAGCTGCTGCTTGGAGAAGGGCAGGAAGTGGCGGGGTACTTGCTTCTTGGGCACGGCTTGGCGGATGGTGCTGCGGTGGAACTGGCGCACCACGAGGGAGTTGCCGGTGCGATGCTCTTCGAGGAGGGCCGCTTCGATCTGCCAGTGCACGAGGAGGTCCGGGTATCGACGGAGCGGGGAGGTGACTTTGGTGTAGATGTCCAGGCCCATGATGTAGTTCGGTGCCGGGGAAGGTGGAGATGTCGAAGCCGCCGAGGAGGGCGCGCAGGGTGGCCCAGTCCTCAGGCCGGGGCGCCTTGCCGCCGAGGAGTTGTGGGTAGAAGACGTCACGGGTGAAGTCGCGCAGGGCTCGCTCGTTCTGGCCGGCGAGGATCTGCACACGGTAGGGGACGGGGATGTCGCGCTCGTAACACCAGCGGGCGCCGACCTCGCCGGCGAGCTGCATCAGGCTGCTGACGAGGGGGTTGCCTTGGCCCTCGTACTGGACCCGGATGAACGGATCGCCGTGTAGAAGACGGAGCCATCGTTGATCGCTGTTGTTGAGACACCATCCAATGAAACCTTGGCTTTGACCTTGGGCATATAGGCAGGCATCGCGCCATTCTGGAGACGAATCTGTTGGAGGGCGGCGGCGAGCTTCGACAGCATCTGGAGATCGCTCCGCTGCCTTCTCGACAGTTCGTTTGCTTTTGTCATTCTCCTGACCGGACAGGGTTCCGGACGCGTCCCAACTTCGAGGAAGTCGGGAGGCACCGACTCGTCAACATCGCCCACGACGGATGACACATCCTCCGGGGTAATGTAGAGTACGTCCCGGAGGACTCCAGGCGTGATCTTGGTGTCAACTAGATGGCCCGCTCTGTGACCCGGGCACTGAAGGTGAGAGTGGGCCGGTTGGGGCCTAGGGAGAAAGCCTCCCGGACATCGTCGCCATCGAGCATGCGTTGGTTAAAGCCAGCAAGATAGTTCGTTTGCGCCCGCACGGCTGCCTGCTGGGCGAGTGAACTGTCGGGCAGGATACGGGAAGCTGGATCGGCGACATGGATGTGAATCCAATACTCGCCGTTATCGGCCGCCTCGAGGGAGATGCCATCGTCAACGTCAAGGGTGTCAGCCGAGTCGATACAGTAGACGGTCGACCGAGCGAACTCCTGACGAAGATCGGCCAGCTGGTCCGGGACAAGCGGGGAAGGCGAGAGTCGGCCACTGGAGGAGGCAGCAAACCGGCGTGGCGGTCACAGCGTATACCCGGAAGACGGAGGGAATGGCGGGCGCTGACGTCCCAAGGCGGAATCCAACCTATCTCCTGCAAGAAAGTCCAGCCGGTGGTGCTGTCGAGAAACGCACCATCGTACCGTCCGAGGGCTCGCAAAACGGAGGCACCGATCCAGTGGAAACGGGAGCCGGTGCGGAACCCGGCGGTGGCCCAGTGCTCCATAAAGCGAAGGACGGCGATGCTAGTGTCGGACCAGACGGGCATATCCACTTTGGAGCGCTGGGGACGGCCCTTGTATGGGCCAAGCATGCCATACGGCGACCAGTCACGATCTTGACGAGCCTGGTCAATGACGGGGCGCGCCTGCTCTAGGAACTCCTCAAGCACGGTGTCAGGACGGCGGGCAGAGTCGGGATCTTGTCGGACCTTGCGGCCAATCCAGTCGTAGTGGTCACGTACGAGCTGCTCGACATGGTGAACATTTTCCTGAAGCTCGGTGGGGCGGAGAACGAAGAGATACGACTCGTTTTGGCGGGCACCCCGGTCCAGGGCACGAAAGGCAATATCCTCCTCTTCGATGACGGAATAGACTGCGTACAGGGCTTCTGCAGGAAATGTTCGCTTGTTGCGCTTGAGGTTGGAGGGGAGCAGGGCCTCAGCGATCTCGCGCAGGCTGAGAATCCTCTCCTTGTCGCCCAGTTGGAGGTGGGCACGGCTGAGTCTTTCGACGTATGTCTGGTGGATGGAGCGGGCACCGGACTGGAAGTTGTACATCTTGCGGATCAGAGAGGAAGCAAGGTCGCGGGACGGACCGACGTTGAGGTCTTGGAGCTCGTCTAGAACGGTGCTGGAGGGCGAGAGGGAGGGTAGGGCCTCGATGACGGCCTCCAACTCGCCGGGATCCTGGACGAAGTTCCTGACGACGAAGCCAGAGCGGATGTGGCGGGTCGTGAACCACTTGCCCGTAATGGTGTAGAAGTGGAGGTGGCCGTTGAAGTTGCCCAGGCAGATGGCTAGGATGCGGAGCTTCCAGGCGCCCGAGCTTACTTCGACCAGGTCGCCTGCCTGCAGCAGCGCGCCGTCCACGCCCAGGTCGACGCCGTCGACGCCGTCGACGCCGTCGAAGTCTGTCCGCGAGGCCTCGTCCCCCTGAGCGTCCACATCCAGCCTGAATCCAAACTCGCTCCGGTTCTTCGTGATGGTATTGGCGACGCCGTCTGTGGGCTCGTCAGTGGGCACGCGCAGGGCGGGAGCAGGATTCTCCGCCTCCCATTTCCTCAACATGTCACGGATGTGGGACTCTTCGGCATCGGAGCGGAGGGTCCTGGGTCTGTTTCCCCAGTCAAGATCCAACTCGGTGGCCGTCTGGGAGGCTTGGGCAGCATTGGCCGACAGCGCTCGGAGTTGCGCACGGTCATGGCGGGCAAGGAGGGTTCGAGCGAGCGGAGACGACGACGACGAGGAGGGTGATGAGGGCGATGACGGGGGCCACGAGGAGGACGAGGTCGCTAATGCTGAGAAGGCTGCAGCTGCTGCAGGCGAGCGCCGCAGTACCAGCGCACGCTCTGCTGGCTGAGGCAGAGACAGCGCCAGCACACATAGTTCTGGCTGCTGCGTCGC
Source organism: Achaetomiella virescens (assembly GCA_031001845.1). Lineage (NCBI taxonomy): Eukaryota > Fungi > Ascomycota > Sordariomycetes > Sordariales > Chaetomiaceae > Achaetomiella > Achaetomiella virescens. The sequence continues at coordinate 56,836 of JARNGD010000086.1, forward strand.
ATCATGCTGAAGCCTGGGGGGGTGGGTGTCGTTGCGGACCAGGGACTGTCGGGCGCCACTAACACATGCCCGTGGTACACCCTGAAAACTTTTGGGCTGCGCGCTAACTCGCTCCTGCCGCCCTACTGAAACGCGGTGTCATGTGATGCACAATCAAGTTGACCCTAACCCTTAGATCGCCAGGGTCCATTGCCATCCACCTCACTATCCGCTTTGAGGTGATTGCCGACACAGCCAGCAAAGTTGATGGCGAGCCAAGTCAGTCCGATGGGTTCCGGCACGCCCTGGCCTGGGCCTGATGGTCAGCTCTTCGGCCCATCAGTGGAATCTCGCTGATCTGCGCGGGCTCGATTCGCCACTCGATCGGTGACTGACGGAGGGCAGCAGTGCTCAGCTGCTGTTTTCGGTCATGATCAGCATGTTAGCGGCCATGGGTGTGGCGCTGAAAGGCAGACATTTCCTGGTGCAAATTGCTCAGTTTTCCCCCTCCAGGCCTGGAAGACGGCAGACCAGGATGCTGGTCTGGTTGTCCAAAGTTTCCCAGGTTGCACGGTTCCTGGATTTTGGACCCCCCCCCCGCCTTTAAATGCAGGTACGAGGTGGGACGGACCCACAGGTAGTCCTCTGCTTTTTGAATGCTGCGCCGAGGGTCCACAAGCCATCAGCGCGGGTCCGTCGTGCTGTGTTCCTCCCTCTCCTCGAATCGCCTGGCTGCCGCCTGCAGCTGCCCGACTGACTGTTGTAACTAAGGTAAAGTGTCATGGAACGCCCGTCTGATGGAGGTGGGATGGGCAGAGCGGGCACGCAACATCCCAATTGGCCTCCGATCAGTTGGAATATGGTGGGCAGCTGGGCGACATCCAACACTGAAGGCAAACAAAACAAACATCACGTCGCCTGAGAAGCAGCCCGGCAGATGCAGCCATCTGGGGAAATATTGCCCTCTGAAACACACCCAGGAGAGAGGCTTGGATGACGCGGTGGTGGTGGCTCCCAAAGGGTTTCTAATGTCGCTTATTTCATTTCCACACCGGCGCAGCAGCCACTCACCATGCTGCCCCTTTTTTGCCGTTCCTGACCACCCGCGCTAGCTGTCGAATCGGGCATGGAGTCATGGATGCCCGAGTCACAGTCGGCTCTTCTGAGAGCTCGAAAATGGAACTGGCTGGGCACACGGACCGCGACCTCCTTTTCGTCGATGAGGGCGGCCATTCCAAAGGGTCAATTTACCAGGTGAACCGCCAATCTCCATGAGTTCAGATGAAGCTAATGTTAGACGGGAACACGCTCTCGGCCCTCCGACCCCCAGGAGGTGAGGTGAGGTGAAGATGCAGGGACACCGCCTGCGGCACGCAGCGGGAGCACACGCTTTGCAAAATGCAGGAACGGGAGCAGTCGCCAGCGTTGAAAGGCGGACTGATGGCCCAGCGGGCCACGAAGAACTGGAGAACCCCTTGCTGGAGAGAATCCGCCCTGCCTGAGTTGCGACGGCGTTTCTCGGCGGAGTGGTCCTTGCTAATGAAGACTCCACAATTGAAGGAAGGGGAAGCCTGGAATGGGCAGAGAGAGAACAGAGGACAGAGAGGGACGGATCCACTGCTCGGCAACCCCAGCACACCGCCAGGCGCGTGAGCCAACCGTTGATCAACGGGCCCCTTGCTGAGGGTGCATCGTCCCTGGCGCCAAGTGGCTTCCCCCGAAGACTGCATTTCTGTACTAATTACCGCCCTCGCCCCGTTTCTGCTTTTGTTTCCCCTTCCCACCCTCCCACCCCCTTGCCCCCGGACCGTCCATGGTGATATAGCCGGCAACGAGAGCATCTTCGCGCTTTTGTCGTTCGTTCCATTCTTTCCATCACACCACCGCTTCACTCCTTTAGCGGGCACTCGTTTCCTAGGACACGAAAAAGCAAATACAAACACAAGACGCAAATCCTCGACACTCCGTTTCTGTTGTTTGGGTACTTCTGCTGGTTCTTGACGGGATTTCAAAATGAAGGCAGCTGTTCTGGCAGCCGCCGCGGCGCTCTTCGCCGGTGGCGTGAACGCGGCCCGGTCTCACAACGGCCACCGCCATCACCACCTCCAGGCCATGATGGAGAAGAAGGGGCTGGCGAGCGACGAGGTCTGCGAGCCTAAGTGCACCACCATCTACAGCACCATCACCGGTGAAGCGACCAGTATGTGAACCGAAGAAGAGTGGAAAAGCGGCGGAGACGGTCAACAGCGCTGTGCTAACACAACATGCAGTCATTCAGCCCCCTCCCAAGACCACCTCGACCAGCAGCACGCCCGCGCCGGTGCCCACAACAACAGGCCCGATCCTTGTGCCGACCCCGATCCCGCAGACCTGCCCGACGCCCGGCACCTACACCTTCCCTGCCACCACTGTTGTGGTCACCAAGACGACCACCGTCTGCGCCGCCTCGACGACGGCCGTTCCCAGCGGCACCCACACGCTCGGCGGTGTCACCACTGTCGTCACGACCGCTACCACGGTTGTCTGCCCCGTTGCCACCACCGAGACCCAGAACGGCGTCGTCACTAGCGTGATCAAGACCACCACCTATGTCTGCCCCTCGGCCGGCACCTACACCATTGCCCCGATCACCACCACCGTGACTGCCCCCGTGACCACTGTTGTCGTCCCCGTCGTCACCACCTACTGCCCTGGCACCTACACCGCCCCTGCCGTGGTGACCACCATCACTGAGACCGACGTCGTGGTCTACTGCCCCTTCACTTCCTCTGAGGCCCCTGCCCCTACTTCAGCTCCCGCTCCGCCTCCTCCTGCGGTGAGCCAGCCCGCGCAGAGCCAGCCCGCGAAAAGCCAGTCATCCGCCCCCCCGGCTGAGTCGTCGCCTTCGGTTGCGCCTCCCACCCTCGGCGGCAAGGACAAGCTCTGGGCCATGACCTACACGCCCTTCACCCCTAGTGGTGACTGCAAGGGCGCTGCCGAGGTGATGGAGGACGTTGCTGCCATTGCTCGCGCCGGCTTCACCAGCCTCCGCGTCTACTCGACCGACTGCGACACCCTCCCCAACGTTGGTGCTGCTGCTCGCACCCACGGTCTCCGCCTGATCGTCGGCATCTTTATCGGCAAGGTTGGGTGCGACAACAACCACCCCTCCGTCGCCGAACAGATCGCCGCCCTCAAGGAGTGGAAGCAGTGGGATCTTGTCGACCTCTGCGTCGTCGCCAACGAGGCTCTCTTCAACCACTTCTGCACCGTCGGCGAGCTCACCAACCTGATCCAGCACACCAAGTCTGAGCTCGCCTCGTCGGCTACAACGGCCCCTTCACCACTACCGATGTCGTCTCTGCCTGGACTGACAACGACGTCTCGTCCATCTGCTCCGTCATTGATGTCGTTGCCACCAACGCCCACGCCTACTTCAACTCGGCCACCGTGCCCGAGGATGCTGGCAAGTTCGTCAAGGGCCAGCTCTCGATTGTCGAGAAGGTGTGCGGCAAGCCCGGCTACGTCATGGAGACTGGCTGGCCTAAGGCCGGTAACTGCAACGGTGTTGCCTGCGCTGGTGAGACCGAGCAGCGCACAGCCCTTGCTTCCATCCAGGGCGAGCTCGGCAACAAGGTTGTCTTCTTCTCCTTCCGCGACGACCCCTGGAAGCAGCCCGGCTCCTGCAACTGCGAGCAGCACTGGGGCTGCGGCAGCGTCTTCGGCGCTTAAGCTCGCAGGAGCGGCGCAACCTTTTTGAATAAAGAACGTTCAGCTGTCAGCATTATCCTCTTGATCTAAAGCGTGTATATATCCATCCGTTTCCTCTGTCTTGGATTCGTCAAACGGGACACCCTTACGACCGAGAGCAATGAGACAAACTACTGCAGTTGGCATACACGAAAAGCTATTGAAAGGCCACGGTAGTGTATGCCGGGGACCTCGAGGGAAGTGTGACCGGGTTGCTCCTTTGTCAGGCGCGGATTTATATGATGTCGGCTACGATTCCACTTTGACCGAGTTCTGCGCTTCCCATTCATAATGTTGTAATTTACTAAAGCTTATTGCCTAAGAGTATCTTGATGGTGATGCTTAGCCTTGGTGTTAAGGTGGACGCCAGCAGTGATCTCCCATGTCCCTTCCTTTCGCGCCCTGCCATTTGACGAGAGACTCTTGTTCAGTCCCGTCCCTCTCACTCCAGGCAATCTTGGCATACGATTCCAGCTTAGGGGAATATATTCAATGGCGGAATCTCCCTCCAAGCACTCAATTTCTCTCCAACCTTGATACGGCACCCGATCATCTTCTGGTCGCGGGTAATGTAACACCAACGCTCCACCGGCACTGTGATTGGAGGAATATGCTCATCTCCGCTGCTGTTGTCCTTCTCTCACACTCCTCAACGAAGATACTTTTCCTGCTGCTGCTCGAGCTCGGCGAGCAGCCCTATCTCAATCTGGTGCTCTCTGAGGCCCAAAACCACCACCATCACCTGGTACCCTGGCGCAGCTGGCTCATTGGCTCAGAAACTCCGGGCGGACAGAGTCACCACCGAAGCTAGCGTTGTCGCCCACCGCGACGTAGCGGCTGCGTGAGATGGTAGGATCTAGCGAGCTGGCCCCCGCCGGAGGAGGAGGACTCGGGGCCTGTTCCATTCGGCGCACTCATTACTCACTCATCATAGTCAGTTCACACTGTCTGTGGTCAGGCTTGCCCTGCTGCTGCTCCCTCCATGCTGATAATCACTCTGATGGATGGTTGAGAATGACGAGGAGGGTTGCCTGCCTAGCTAGCACTTCCAATCTTCTTCCGTTGTCGTCGTCGCCGTCTCTCTTTCCCAGCAACGACCAGATTGTTGCGGAAGCATTCATCGAGGGGATTGTGCTGCGCAGGGCAGAGTGGAGTGGCGATGGCATCGCGAGGAGAAGGAGGCGGAGGGAGGAGTGGTAGCGGCGGATGGGGTAGGGACGCCGGGCCTGTGGACGGAGCAATCAGTCGTGCTTGATTTGGGGTATTGCGCTGACTGATGTCTCGGCGCCCATGGGAGGAGAGTGGAGTTTGATTAGAATACGGAGCCGAGGCGTATGTGTGAGGGCGAGGAAGTCCCCGGGTCGAGTGTGGGTTATTGTTTGAAAAGATTGTGGACGTTGGTAAAACGTCTTAGTGTGAAAGCGTCTTATATCATCCTAATGACATCTCTACCTTGATGGCGAAGTTAAGATGGTGATAGCATGTTCGGACGGCATGCATGGTGTTGAACGAAGTTGAGAGCTTGCAGCATTGTAACTTCGATGTGGTCTACTATCCCTGACCAAACATATGCCAAGACAGACCCCCTGAATATACTATAAGACCCAAACCCCGCAGATTGCCCGATAATACAAATACAGTCCAACCTGAGGCAAGTTTCCCTTTCCATTTCTCATCACATACTCGGCCCCGCCTCCTCAGAATGGCTCCATCTCAAGTCCTGCCGCCGCAACTTTCCTCCTCCTTCGTGCCGAGCTCTCCTCAACCCTCCTTTCCTGCGTAAAAACCGACCTCGGCCAGTCATACGTCCCGGCCGCCGCTTTCCGCTGGCCATGCCGCTGATGGCCAAACCCACCCTCCTCGTTCGCATCCCATTCAAACTCTGCGCCCTGCCCGCACCGCTCCAGCTGCAGAACCCCTCCCTCGTGCGATCACAGCACAAGACCATAAGCTCCCGCCCGCCATCCGCAAACGAGATCCCACCTAGCTCGCCAAACACGTCCACTGTCTGTTTTGACCTGAAAGTCTGCGCATCAATGATATTCACGAAATCCGCCTCCTCCGCGGCTACCAGCACGCGCTTGCCGCTGCCCGTGGGCGAGAAGCGCAGGCTGCGCACGCCCGCCATCTCGCTGCGGAGGGTGTGCACGGCGACGGCGTTGCCCGAACTATCCGTAAACCGGCGCGCGTCCCAGATCTTGACGGCCTTGTCTTGGAAGGCGGTGGCGACGGTCCAGCCGTCGTCGGCCCAGTCGCAGGCGAAGCCGTAGTCGCGGTGGCCCGAGAGGCGTTGGAGGATCTCAGGCTGGTTGCCGGACAAGGAAGATTCCGCGGCGGTGATGATCACGTCGAGGCTGTCGCCGACCATGACGCGCAGGCGGCCGTCGGGCGAGAGCGCGGAGCAGTTCGGGGCGAAGTCGAAGGCTTCCTGGGCGAGCCAGGCCTCGGTGGCGAGGTCGAGGACGCGGAAGCGGTTGTCGTTGGAAGCGAAGGCGGCGAGAGGCGAGGAGGAGGTGCGGGACTGGTAGACGGTGGCGTGGTTGGTGATGCCGCTGATGCTGGTGGTGATGGTCCCTTCGTGGCAGGCCGCGGCCTCTGCCTCGCCCGAATCTAGATGGCGGAGGATGTACTCGCCGTTGAAGCCGCCGGCGACCAGGACGCCGTGACTGGCTGTCAGCGTCGAGATTTGCGAGGGTGGCGCGTCGCTGAACTTCATGATGGGGCGGCTGTCACCGGACATGGGGTTGAACTGCTGGACGGCGCCGACGGTGGGGTAGAAGACGCGCGAGCGTGAGGTGCTCGCGAAGACGTTGCGCAGTTGAAAGTGGGATAAGTGGATGTTGGGCCGGATGTCCATGGCCGGAAGCGGAAGAAGCTATCGCTGCGTGGAAGGGCACGATCAGGGAGATCGGGCTGTGATATTCGTTAGCGTTTTGGTTCCTTCAAAGGCATGGAAAGCACCCACCTTCCACCTGTCTGACCCGGGTATGTTCACATAATTGGTGTACATTAGCAAGCGACGCTCTCGCGCATCCCTCCTTGTGACTCCGAGGTCATCCCAGTCAACCCCCTGCAAGTCGCAGCTGTCACCCTCGAGATCATCGTACTTTATCAACTCGGCCAGGTCGGTCTCGAGCGAGCTTACCCTGGCCGGCCAGGGACACCTTCCTCGTGCCAAACCATGCAGATCCCCGCCCTGCATTGCCCAGTAGTGAAGGAAGTCGGTCAGGCCCGGATTGGACGGCCCGATGGTGGTGGGATTCGGATTGGAGATAGAAAATGGGTGGGCGCCGAAGAACCAACCAGCGGGGAGCTGTTCGTCGGCAGCGTTGACCGAGAAGTCAAAAATGGGAGGAGGGTCGGGTAGGTTTGGCACGGGCGGCGGATCGGGCGTCGGAGGGGCTATGGCCACAAAGGGGGCCGCGGTCGTCACCTGGGCCGGTTGATCCGTCTCTGGACCTGGGTTTGGGGGGGCACCGGCTTCCGAGGAGGAGAAGCCAGCGACGCTGACCCCGTCGGTAGAACCGGCCATGCCGGCGGCCAGTATCTGGTTGACGTAGTCTGTCAGGGGCGCGCCAGCATCGTCGGACATTTCCATCTCGTCTGCAAGGGAGGCGACCATACTGGCCCAAGAAGTCGACTGATGGGGCGCTGGTTGCTGATGAATCGGGCAGAGGTAGTGCTGAGGAGGGTAGAGTTCAACATCGTCGTCGCCGTAGCTGTCCTCGTCGTAGTCCTCGCTGTACTCCTCCTCCTCCTCTTCGTAGTCTTGTTCGTCCCCCTCCCACTGCTGCAAAAGACCGTGGTACATGCTGACCGCCTCACCAACGGTAATCTCGCTCATGTCGCCCCCATCATCATCACCATCAACCTCATGGGCGGACCCGCTTGCTGAGGCGGTCGAGAATGTATGTGTCGTCGACAGCGAAGCTGCTTCGTCGAGACTCTCGAGCATCCATGGCCGGCCATGGGACGAAGAGCCCACACTTGCTCCTCCGGAGGGCATGGTGGTCAGCGATGCCACCTCTTATGGAATGCGAGGGGTGGTCGATCCAAAGGAGCGCATCGGCCGGGCACGGGCTGTCTGGCGCTTGGTGGCGGACGCGCGCAAGACCACTTTGCTCTTCTTCGAGCTCTCGCGTTGTCTGTCCCGATCAGCTGGACGCCCGTCGCGGGTCCAGAGGCGGCGTGGGCAAGGTCAGAGCTTGGGCAGCGAGGCCCAACTGTCGAGGCGGCTGGAGGGGCGAAATCGTTCCAAGATGCACGCCTCGCAGCGGTCCACGAGCGCATGTCCACAGGGCAGGTGGACAGTGGGGGTGGGGAGACCTTGAAGCCACTCTGGGTCGAGTCCTCGTCGAGTACCGCGGCGAACTAACGCCGTGTAAGGCCCGAATCAGCAGCTTCGACAATCGCAGCGACCATTACCGGTGTTGCGCGATACACGACGACCACTCAAGACCTGCTGTCCGACGACATCAACCACTAAAGCGAGAGTTGAGCTGCAGAAAGCCTCCCTCGAATTCAGCTCCCACGGCAAAGGTCAGGTACCTTTAGCAAAGGCAAAGTGAGTCCCAAAGTCGCATCCCGCCCCAGGTCCTGTGGAGTTGGTAGGAACGAGCGAATCGAGCGCCGCCGCGCGGGGCAGCCGGGCTCTGGTTGGATGCTCGAGGCCGGATTGGGCCATGTGCTGAGAAAGTGCGGATGCATGGCGGGAGCGCGGCCTGCACTGTGCCGAAGTGTAATTGGGAAGGAGGAACATCCAGCCTTCTTTCGTTCCTGTTTCCTGTGCCACCTCAACCAGGCTCTCGCCTGTTCTTCCCTTCGAGACCAGCGTCTAAACAACACTTCTTTCTGATCCATAGACGTTTGAAATCAAAGTGAGTTCACCTCCGACAGAGTCTCGGGAAACACCCTACCTCAGACACCGACAGACACTGTGCTCCCTCAGCTCTCCACTCACTCTCGTTCACAACTACCCACCGCCGCCCAAGTTCCTAGCCCGCCACCAGCCACCGTCGACTCAACCCACCCGAGCGCCGAGAAATCAGCTGCAACATGCGGGGTGCCGAACTGGGGGCTTTTTCTAGCAAGGGAAACAACAATGGAAGGGAAACAGGGGGTTGGCTTGATGGCTCACGATTGCTCACTGAACACGCGCCCTATCAAACGAGGAACAGGAACTTCCACTTCGTCAAAAGGCAGCCCCTCTGGTACCACGCCCTGAGTGCCACCCGAACTGGTCAGCCTGCATCCCCAGCGTGCTAATAATTATGTACCCCCTGCAACCGCCCATTGCGACACGGCAAGGCTTGCAGCTGGGCCACATGATCCCTCACGCGGATCAACATGAGGGAGGTCCGCCAACCCCTCGAGGAGCGCGCAGCGCAAGCGGTGAAGCTTGTCAGATTTCCATCATGCTGCCATTCCCGTTCCACTTCATCCCGAGGTCTCCAGCAGGCAAAAGGTCAGACAAGAATGTCGAATGTGACAGATCGCTTGCGCGCACTGCGGACTCGCGTGCAGCAGCAAGCTTTCGTGGCTTTCCTCCTCCGCCTTTCTCCTTTTTGGGTTGGTTGAGCCCTCACAAAAGTAGCTTGCTTGGGGGCCGGCTTGCTTCTGACTCCTCACCGGCTGCCGCAGGCGACTGATCAGGGAAAAACTGTCTGGCTTGACCTGTGATGGTGGCGCTCGGTCAAGGGTTTGGGGCGTTCGCGAACTTTGCTCCCTCCACAGTGTTGGACGACAGTCGAGCAGCACTTGCCCGTTTGGTGATACAAGTTGGCTCTAAGGTCCCAAAAATAGGTACTTCTGCAGATATCCTTCGTCTGACCTGATGGCGTTACAAATACCCAAGCCTTGTGCCTCGTGCCTGCATCTTAGCCCATCTCAACCACCAAGGCTACAATATCATCAACCGAGGTCGGTTTGCAATGTCCGTCGACAAAACATCGGGATTGGCGGCATCTCGTACTGTGTACATACACCGGGAGCTTTGAGAGGTGGCGCCTTGACAACTTCCAAAGTCCGAATGAGAGCATGCAAGATCGATCTCTCGTAGCATCGGACGAAAGAGGTCCTGCGTCGAACTAACGCAGCAACTGCATACCTTTATTGAGGTCAACTTCCGTGACTGACTCGGAACAACACAACATCCGCCGGCGTCAAAGAAACTGATTTCCGAGTCCCTAGCCCACAACACGCCTACTGTGGTAGTGATCAGACGCAGACGTGGTCATCCATCGGAACCCGAGACATCCGGCCTCAACCAGATGTTCATCACACAAAAAAGCCAAAACGATGAAAAAAAATTTCAACACTCTCAAATGCCTCGGGTCTACCAACTATGGATTATTAAAACCGCACTGCGTACTGCATGCAGGAAGGGTATTGCATCATGAAACCAAAGTTTATATACAGCGGGGAGCAAAGCAACCGTCCTCCTCGTCAACCAAAAGCGGGGGAGGGAGTAATAGGAGCAGAAAGAGCCCAACGTGCGCCATCCGGATGCCCCCTTTGTTTGCATCCTCCATCGCTTTTTTTAAAAAAAAAAGAAACTCTGATATCGATCATGGCAAAGGGAAAGACAGGACAAGACTGATGGACGGGGTGATCAGGGGTAAAGTAACGCAAAATAAACATTCGGGGAAGACTAGAACGTCGAAGAAGAGAGAAACCACCCAAGCCGACCAAGGCAGGGCAGAGGAAAGTACAGCCATCCCAACCCCCTCCCCTTTTCCCACCCGATCATAGATGCTAACGTGCTCCTGCTGCTTACTGCTGCCAAAAAAAAAAAGCTGCCGCGCGCTAGCCATGCCGAACGAAACACGTCTATGTTCCAAGTATATCGCTCCCAAGAAGCAAGAAAAACCTTCGCTTTCCAAACACCCACATCCCGATTCTATGCCCGGGGCTCATTGATCCGAGTAGTATCCGTCATACGGCCCATGCACATGTGCTGGCTGCCACCACCAACCACATTCTCCGTCGAGCCCCAGTAGGTACCGTTGTTGATGTTGCGGACGCGGCGGTCGCGCTCGAACTCGGCCCAGCGCTTCATGGTGATCTTGGAGCTGTCGAACTCGCCCTCGTACTCGATGCCCGCCTTCTTGGTCTTCTCGCCTGCCGTCTTGCGCGTCTCGCCCCACGAAAAGTCGTCAAATTTCCAGAAGGGCGTACGTTGGCAGGACAAAGTTCCAGATGGGCAGTGAGATGAGGTAGATCAGCATCCACAGGACGTACGACCAGCTGTGGGCCGTGACTACGATCAGGACCGCGGGAAGACCCAGGATGAGAGCCAGCAGGACGAGCGGGATGATCTGTGGTGGGGAGTGGATGATGGAAATGATGACTAGAACAGCGAATTAGAATATTGGTTTATCAAAGACGTGGGAGGGTGCTCTTTTTTTTTTTTTTTTTTTTTTTTTTGTCAACTTACCGACATAGAATGTGAACGCGATGGCAGCAGGTAAGACAAGCGTGCCGATAAGCTCGATGAAGACAATAAACTGCATGCTGAAGCAGAAAGTACCGCACAGGTCCCTGACGAGGACGAGCTCCATCAGGTTGTGGATGGTCGAGTTGATCCAGCGACGGCGTTGGGACAGCAGGACCATGAACTCTTCGGGCACGGTCGTCTTGCACACGGCTTGCGGCACGAACACCTGCTTGCGCTTGGGGAACGTCCGCAGCATGAGAGTTGAGAGGTACCGATCCTCACCAAGCAGCAGTAGGTTCTTCTTGTGCAGCGTGTCGACCACATTCTCCGAGTAGTGCTCGACCACGTCCGGGTTGGCGAGGATCGGAACCCAGTAGTTCTGCGCGCCCTTGGGCGCCTTGATGCGGTACATGCAGAAACAGCCGGGAAGACAGGTGACACCGCCAAAGACGGACTCGAACGACTTGGAGAGGTGATGAGAGATGAAGTACTCGAAGACTTGGATGGCCGACACCCAGCTCGCCCGCTTGTTCGCAATCTTGGTCTCGCCGCAAAGACCCATGATCTCAGGGTCTTTCACCATGGCCGAGATCATGTGTGTCAGACTGTCGGGGAAGACCTTGGTATCGGCATCGACCATGAGTACGACCTCATAGAAGTCGGGCGAGATGCCGGTAACCTTCCATAACCCGTTGAACATCTCGTACTCGAGCTCAGTCATACGCTCATCGAACATGACCTTCTGGAGGAACGACATGAGGATGATCTGACTGTCGCGCTTGCCGCGGTTGCCGGGCTTCGACTTGACCGCTTCGTCCGGAGTACCGCACTTCACAACTACCATCATAGGGACACGCTGCTGCTTATCGAGCGGAATGGCCGACTTGGCGCCATAGTCGTAAAAACCAGAATAGACCTTGGCCATGTTGTGCCGCTTGGAGCCGCTGGCAACAGCCACGTACGAGAACGCCTCGACCTCCTCGGAGGAGTGCTGTGATCCTTCAACATGCCCAGAACAATGTCCGGCGTCGACATCGCTTCGCCCTTGCCCTTGATAATACCATCGCAGATGACGAGAATGACCTTGTGGCTGTTCGGATAATCCGTCATGGCGATCGAGTCCAGGGTCGTCCTGATACCGAGTTCACCCTCGGAGTAGGCAGTGACCAAGCAGATCGCGTGGGCCAGAGGAAAGCCAAACGGCATCCAGTCAGAGGGTGGCTGAGGGACGACCGCTTCATGGATGAAACCCGCGGGCCCGGGCCGTCGCTGGGGTTGTTGCTGTTGGCGTAGGGGTCAGACTTGAGGAAGCTCGTCCGGCTGTCGTTACCGTTTCGATACATCAAGTTGGGGTTGAGGAGCTGACCGGCAGCATTCTGGCTTGCCATCGTGGTGGGAACACCCGACTTCCGACTGGCCCTGTCGACGCCATAGACGGCAGAGAACCGGGAAGTCGTCGGCAAGAATACTACTCCGCTTGCTGTGACGATCGGAGCCGTTAACGCTGCTGCCGATATCACCGGGCATTCGCGGCGGGGGCGGTAGATGTCCTCCGTCCAGTCTTCGATCTGCCGGTTGCGCTTCCGCTGATCCGACGTCTGAGATGTCTTGGCTGCAGCATAGGTCCTTACTTATGAACCACTGGAAGACAATGGCAAGGACAAATCTCGCAAGCACAACAGAGAGAATCAAGACGAGGTAGACATAGAGGACGACCTGGGACGCAATGCAACCGACCGTGTCTGTGTCGACCGTTCCAACCTTGATAATCTCCTCGAAGCACTGAGCGATCTGCTTGTCGCCGGACGACTGGAAAGCACGGTGATATCGCGGCCACGAATGGCCTTGTTTGCCGGTGAGTTTCGGTCTCTGAGCTCCTTGAAGCGGGCAGGATAGGTAACCTGTGAGTCGTTGAAACCAGTTCAGGAGGTCGAGATCAAGAACGTTTGCCAGAATAGACAACCAGATTGCGAGAGCTATTCTTGATGTCATCCCAAGTGAAGTAAACATCGGCGGCGCCGGTGAGGTCGAGTAGAACGTGTCTCTGGCGGCAGCGGTCGTGTGGCAGGCATAGCCGAGATAGTACGGGATGGTCAAGTTCGGCTTCGAGGATCCGTCCTGGTTGAAGGTCGTGCAAGGGAAGTACCACGCGAGATTGCCGCTCGCATCCGTCGGGACGTCCGGAACCGGGGGCGGCCTTGATGAGCCCCATTGCATTTTCCATTGACGTTCTGGAAGAGGAAACTGCCGTCCTGTCCGCCGTGTTTTTCCGGAAGGTCATAGAGAACGTTAGCGCCGCTGCCATCCAGACGCCGGGGGATGCCCTGTGCCGGAGGGTGGTGGGAACTAGACAGATCGTAGGCCGACCCGTGGAAGATCATGTACCCGCCCGAGACCTCGTTTCCCGCAGCCGTAGTGGGGGGCTGCCGCAGACGGTTTGCGTAAAACCGAACGTGAGGAAACCGACGAAGGCCATGATGAAGAGGATGAGCTGATCAGGCCCATTTCTCTCTCCACGCCCTCTGCTGGGCCTTGGGGCATTCCAAAGCACTTGAGAATGAAGCCCGGGCACCAGAACGTTATTATCGCGCAGTAGATGTTCCAGAAATTTGGCGGCCGTATCTGCTCGACTTGCCGCTGGCGTTTCGACTCCTTGGTGATCTTGCCGCGCTTCGCCCCACTCGACGCCCTCCTCCTCGCCCGGCCTGCCTTCTCCGCCTCGGGTCCGCGATGCTTAGACGAATGGTGCTGTCGTGGTGGGAGGCGTCCGAGAGCACCTCGTCGTTCCTCGACCCGGATCCAGACAGATCGGTGGTTCCCTCCAGATCCTCGGCGATAGGGTCGTTGCCCGTCGACGACGGCAACGTGTTCATGTTGGCGGCATGTTTGCGGTAGTGATAGTTGGGGTGGTCCTTGCCTATCCTTTCCGCTCCGGCCGGATGAGACTCCTCTTCCGTTGGAAGGGCGAGTCGGGCGGCTGAGCGGGAGGTGAGGTGGGCGACAAGGGAGTCTCTCTATTTCCGGATTAGGAGAGATGGTCTCGGCGAAAGAGGATGCTGATGGCCCACGTTGATGGATTGACTGCCCGCCGCCGAGGGGACATATCCGCCGGCCTCGATGTCGCGGACGGTGCTGGCGCCGTGACTGCGTCTGTCGGTAGCTATGTCGCTCTTCGTATGAGGGCGTCGCGCCCGGCCTTTCGGGAAGCGACATGATCCTGGCAACGACCGAGTGTTAGCAACACTGCTCATCGCCGAATTGCTCGCAACGCACGACGGGGTTGGGCAGGGATTCCACCCAAAGCGGTGGGAGTGTCGTCGCTGCCGCCGTCTTCTCGCAAGCACGGCCGCTGCGCCTCTTTCGAACTCGATCGACCGTGCGAAGGGACAATGCGACGTGGGGGACGACGGGATGTATGGCAACCCGATCACAGGATATAAGAGAACAAGGGATGTGGCATCGCTGTCATAAAAAAAGAGCGGAGAAAACAACCTACTTCGTACGAAGATTGTTTTGGTAAAGAATGAAGGCTGAAGGCGTGGATGATCTGCCCTGGTGTTGTTGCGGGTGGGCGGGGAGGTCCAGGTCTCTCAGGAGACGGGGACGGGAGCCACTCAGAGGCGAGGTGGGCGCCCACTTCTCAGCTGCACTGCTGCTTGGCTGCCAAAAATGATTTGCGCGCGCTGTCCTGGCTAGCAAAGCCAAGCAGGGAAGGAGGAAGGAGCCAAATCCGAGTCCTACGCTGTCAACGATCCAACCTAGGTATTCCCGCCCAGGTTGCATCGGCGGTGCAGGCGGCGCGGGTTGTTCCTGTCCGAAACGAAGAGTTGAGAAGCGTCGTTGGACCTCGAACCTCAAAATCCTCTTGCAGAGAACTTTGAGGCGGGCCAAGCCCAGAATCTGGGAAGGCAAGCCCGGGCGGAATTTAGCAGAGGTTTCAAAGGGCAACGGCAGTCGAGCAAGAGAGCCGATCAATACCCCCTCGCTTCACCCTTCCGCCTGCACAAAACGAAACCAACAAGATCGGGACCTCGAGGAGCAAGCGTCCTTCGAGCGTCCTTCGAAAGCAGGCGCCAGCAAGCGGCAGAGCTGTCAAATGGGGGTGAAGGAAAACGAATGACCAAATGAGGGACAGAACTCGGGAGGCTTTGGGGGAAGATTGAAATCGAAATCGTTTCTGGACGCCATCGCTCGTTCTGGGCTCCCAATTCAGGGGAACAGCGCACCGTACCTGTCCTGGAAGAACGGCTGACTTCGTACTGTGGCCGGCTTTCGATCTCCCTGTCGTCAAATTGCTTGCCTTGGCCCTGGGTTAGGGTTCACGTTGCTCCGTACGCATGTATAAACAAGCCACGTTGGCCTGGCACTGGGACCGTGACAGGGTGCTCTGATCTCTGTCAAGGTGAGGTTTTCTGCCATCATGTTCACTATCAGGCGACAACGCCCCAAAGCCATTGAGCACGGAATCCCGCGATCTGGAAGAATGCCTGATGCGCTCCCGGTCGTGTCCGATGTTCATCCCCTTTTTCCCTGTTTTTCTGGGGCTCGTATCGGCAGCCGTCGGTTCTGGTTTGATTGCATCAAGAGCAGTGCCAAGGCCCCGGCGCTTGGAGTGGGTCAAAGCTTGAATGTGGCCACATCCCAATTTGGATGCGCATTTGGGGGATCCATCTCTCCCGCTGCCGAGCCCCATGCAACCGCGCAACCCTGCAGGAATTTTAGGACAGGGACAATCGAGCTGTGACATCAGTCTTCAATTTGGACCCTAGTCTGCAGTTTCCGGGGGCTGCAGTCCAAACGCCGCACGCAGCGTTCAAACATGCGCAGACCGCGACCCTGCAGAGCGGTATCTGGAGTTCATGTACTCGTTCGGCGGGAGCCTGGCAATCTGCAGGTGCAGAAAGCCCGGCTCGTTCCGAATTCGAGCTTCTTAAGAGTTTTCTCAGGCTGCCCAGAGAAACTCGGGGCAAAGTCTCACCTCATGTTCCCCGAACGCGACCAGAGGACAGCCAGGGTCCGTTTATTTTTCCGACAAGCTGTTATCATCCGGGCGTTTGGACCAACCCGTACGCGGCCCGCGAAAGGTGAAGGAGCTCTGTGTATACGCAATCCTTCGAATGCGAGCTCGTGACGCGTAAGGCAAGGCGGCAGTCGAATCGGATATTTCGAGCTTCCTTGCTTCCCCTACCACGAGGTCGGAGATATTCACGGTGTACGACCGAGCCTGATGCTGTTCCGGGTCAAGAGACTCCGATCTTCGTGTGACAGCTGCCGATCGTCTCCCGTCCACTACGGGTTCTCCGTACTTCAGCGAATTCACCGTGGATGGTTGCTATCTCGGTCTCGGCAGCACGGGACACTGTCGTCCGAAACTTCTCGTTGGCGGGTGCTCAAGAGGCAAGGCTTCGAGCAGACTATCTGTCTTGGAACAGGGCGAGCATGCCGCCCTCATGCTTTGGTAGCCATCACACAAAATGCTGCGCATGCCACTGCTGGCTCGGGATTCGGCACGCTTCTGCTGGTCGACTCATGAGGGCTTGCCAACTGTGGGGATGAGACACTGAGTGGCTGGTTGGAGCACGTAGAAAAACCAGGCAATCCGAACCACCGCATATTGACCTTCAAGCCCCCATTTCCCCACCACTCTGTTGGTTGCCAGCACAGCGATCTCGGCGAGCTGCGAAGGCTGGGAGAGGTAAACCGCCCAGTCCCCGGATTGGACCTCTTTTCTGCGTGTCGTTGGATCCAGGCAGCGGGAGTGAGGGTGGTGGGCCTGCGAGGTCCATGTCAACATCCCTTGTCCGGTACCACCCACCGGACGGTGCCCGGAGATGCCAGCTGTGCCGCATTCGGGCTTGTGTTGGTAAGTTTAGCGTCGACGCCAGAAGGTTTCTCGTCTAGCCTTCCTCCGACTTGGCGATGCTGCGGCGTTCCTGTCCGAAACCCGCAAAAACGTGGCGTGCTGACGAATCCGGGAGATCTGCCGGGCGCCGCGAGGGACAGTGGTTCAACAGTCGGCAGCACCCCGAGTCTCCGGGGCTCGACCCTTGTTTTGGTTCTCTCACAATCAGTTCGCCAATAGTTCCCGCAGTAACGCAGTAATGCCGTCTCGGAGGCTAGCGGGATTTCGCTTGCTGCGCGGCGATGCTGCCAACCATTTGCTCCGTGCCGTGCCACGACATGGGCAGTCATGGGAGGCTTGGCTTGCGGTTGGTTCGAGACGTTTCGTTACACGGTGAGTGAGCTTCAGCACGCAAGAAGGGTCCAGCGATGACGAGGCAGACAATTTGCAAGGCAGGATTGGCTGTGACATGCCGATACCGTGCAGCGAAGATGCTGAACAAGAAACCGAGCCTCAATATCAGCATCGCCTGGAGCGTGGAAGACTGGTGTCTCCCTGGGCCGTCTTGGATTTTCATGTCTTGACTGAAGCTTGCCCGGCGTCTCTGAAAGTGGCAACAACATGGCCTGGGATGGCCGGCCACCTTCCGCGGAAAGTCTATCAACAATCCCACTGCATCCCACGGCTATCCGGGTTTCGTATGACTGACGCCGCTTCCCTCTGCTGTTGGGTCACCAGATGGCCCGAGTACGAGGCGATCTGGATCGGGCGGGTGAGACATGCAAAACTGCTCTCTCACCGCCCAGCCAGAAGCGGCAGCCCCAAGCGGAAAATTACTCGCTCTTGTCCGTCCTGTCCGTGCTAGCGCTGGGCTGGGTCCGGTTGCGTCTCCGTGAGCGCAGCCTCCCTCCAAATTGCGCAATGGCACGATGAGGCTGGATGCTTGCTGCGGGAGTTAGGTATGCATGCCCAAAGCGCACAGCCTTCCATCTGCGGACGGGATGCTTGTCGGCAAGCAGTCATGACAACTATGGAGCTGGCTCTATTACCTCCTGATGAATGTTCGCTGGGAAAAGTTGAGATAAGTTGAGGGGCAGATTTGCAGTGGGGTGAGTGGGCAGATGCACCATCCCCCGTCGCCCCTTCCAACCTCTCGTGTCCCTGCTGTCCCAGCTGAAGTGCCCCAGTTTTCGTGCTGCACCTTGAGCAGGGTCTGATGGAGCTGCGATTCGCGCTGCCTGCCCGTCTTTGGGCCCTTTCTGCAGCGCCGACACACAGCCTACCAGGCCCAAGGGTACCATCCTTCCCTCGCTGATCCCATCTCCAGCAGTGCTCAGCAAGTCGCCCCTGGCCCCGTACTGTGTCCGTTCGCCTGTTCCCAGCAGACCCGCGACTTAATTCCCTCCACATCACCTTCACCCCCGTCTCTCGCTGACTCGTTTCAGAATTCATTTTCGCTGCCGCCTCTGTCGCTGCCGCTCGTTACCGTGCAAAGCGAAGTCGTACAGTCGTACACGCCCGCTGACTGCGACCCTGCGCCCGCCCGCTGCTTCCCTGCGTTCTGACATTTGGATGTTGGGAGTTCGACCCTGCCGCTGCGGGACTGCGAGGAAGAACTACCCCAACGCCCAGCAGGACCCAGGTTTCGACAGATGCATGCAGCAGATGGGTACGGACGGCTACAGTAACGCAAGCCTGGATTGACTTCAAACGGAAAAGTTCAAAATAAAAAGAAAAAAAGAAGGAAACATCGCCAGCAGCAGCATACGCTCATCTCTCCCCCCCGAGACCTCCACCAGAACACCGCCGAAACCCCTCAGCACTTCCGGGCGACGTCAGACCGCCCGCCATGGCGGCCGTCGGGCTCCCCACCAAACACGGCCTCCTCGCCCAGCAGTCCCACCGTAGAAAGCCCGTCCCTCCTCCTCATGGCGTTCCGCCCATAGAGCGGTACGACTGGGGGAGAACGCAAAGCCGCTGCCTGGCCCCTCGCTGTCCGAGTCGCCGAGGTTACGACAGTCGCCCGTCTCGCCCGTCAAGGTTAACTTTCATCCCGACGACTGGGCCCGGCCCACGCCGGCAACATCGAGACACACGTCCCCCACGGCCAGCCCATTCCCGTCCCGGCCCTCGACCGTGCGCTTCCCAAGACCCCAGACGCCCCGACACCCCCGCCTCATACCCCTCGTTCCCAACCCGAGCACAGTCAGCATGAGAATTCGGCTCCAGAGGGGTTGGGCTTGCGGTCCGACCCCAATGGCGCGGGGGAATCACGCCCGAACCAAGTGGCGGGAGCCTCGGGCGCAGAGTTTGACGAGCTCAGCACGAGCGATGAGCCTGGACAGCCAATTGCGAACCGGAACAGTCGGGAATCGGATACCACTGCCAGCACCTCAAGGCAACAGACATCAGCCGAGTCGTCTGCGACAACAAGCGCGAGCTCTGTCTCTGGAATCCTCGACACCTGCGACAACCAAGACAACTCGGCAGAAGCGTCGACCGTGAGCTCCGTTATCGACGAGGGCGCGCTCCGGCCCGAGCCAGTCCCCAGCTGCAGTATCACCACTCGGCCTTCCTCCCGCCCTGCGAGCTTGGCGGTTGACCAGGATCCAAGGGCCCAGTCTAATCCCAACCTCGGCGAGGCACCTGGCAACATCAACCGCCATCTCACGCCCACGATCAACTACGGTAGGAGAAGTTCGTTGCCGCGGCCACATTCCGCTACTCGGTGTATTCGGATTTAGGCGCGCGCGGGCGTTCTTCCGCCACTTGGGCGGTTCCAGAACCGCGCGCCCTCTGCTCATTCAAGAAAATCTCCCGATGCGCGACCGTCCTCGTTTGCTGAGTTGCTCAACGTGCCATACCCGCAACCCGCCCCAGCACCCATCACCTTCGATAATTCGCAGTTGCGGTCCGTGGTGGGCAACAACGCCTCCCTTCTGAGTGCGGAGAAGACCCTGGAGATGTACCGGCAGAACGTAAAGAAGACGAACGACTTCTCCATCTTGTACTCATTTGCCGTTTTCCTCATTGCCACGGCACAGGAGCAAGGCCTGGACCCACAGGAGAAGAGGATCAAGACTCCCAAGCCTGAGGGCTCTACGTCATCCCCGCACGATCTGGTCCGAGAAGCGCGTGCCATCCTGCAGAAGCTGTCCAACAACGGCTACCCGTTTGCGCAGTACTATCTGGCCGACGGTTACGCGTCTGGCCTGTTCAGCAAAGGCAAGGAGGACTACAACTCTGCGTTTCCACTGTTCGTCCTTGCCGCCAAGCACGGCCACGCAGAGTCGGCGTACCGCACCGCGCTGTGCTACGAGTTCGGCTGGGGGTGCCGCAAAGATCCTGCCAAGGCCGTGCAGTTCCTGCGCACCGCGGCATCCAAGAGGCATCCGGGTGCCATGACGAGACTAGGGAAGGCGTGTTTGTCGGGCGACCTGGGCGAGAAGCGGTACCGGGAGGGCATCAAGTGGCTCAAGCTGGCGGCAGAAGCGGCCGACACCATCTACAATGCCGCCCCTTACCATCTGGGCTGCCTCTACGAAACGGGCTATGGAGACGACGTCTTCCAGGACGAGAGCTACACCGCGGAGCTGTTCACGCAAGCTGCCGATCTGGGACATCCCGAGGCGAACTACAGGATGGGTGACGCCTACGAACACGGCAAGCTCAACTGCCCGAGGGATCCAGCTTTGAGCGTTCACTTTTACACCGGCGCCGCCGAGCGCGGCCACGCGGCCGCCATGATGGGACTCTGCGCTTGGTACATGGTCGGAGCCGAGCCTGTTCTTGATAAGGACGAAGAGGAAGCATACGAATGGGCACGGAGGTCGGCCGAACTTGGTAAGCTCCGTCACCAGAACTTCACGGAAGCAACATAAAGAAAAAAAAAACTGATTCGAGAATCACTCCAGGCTATGTTAAGGCGCAATACGCTGTCGGCTACTTCACCGAAATGGGCATCGGATGCCGCCGCGACATTCTCGAAGCCAATGTCTGGTATGTCAAGGCGGCCGACGCCGGCGACGAGCGCGCGAAACAGCGCCTGGCCGTGATTCGTGCCGCCGTCAGCGGCGGAACCCCATGGAGGTCGGCCCCCCTCGGAATGCTAAGGCCAAGAAGAGCGGCGGCGACGGCGACTCCAAGGAGTGCACAGTAATGTGAAAGGACGGCCATTGCGGACGCTTTCGAGTACAAAATTAACGCCTGCGACACGGCAACCTCAGCGTTTTGGGATTGGGTGATGGTTTAATACGGCGTCGTCATCACGCGCCTACGGTCTGGAGCGTTTCGATGGGCTTTGGCTTGTTCTGTACGGCTGGAAGGGTACGACTTGGACGGTCATGAC
Source organism: Achaetomiella virescens (assembly GCA_031001845.1). NCBI lineage: Eukaryota > Fungi > Ascomycota > Sordariomycetes > Sordariales > Chaetomiaceae > Achaetomiella > Achaetomiella virescens. The sequence continues at coordinate 78,169 of JARNGD010000086.1, forward strand.
GGTACTCAATCCTTTGGTTTCTTTCTCGACTTGATGCAATCTTTGGATAACCCCCTACTGGCATCGGCTTCACGGTTCAGTTGCGCGGGCTTCGCATTTTTTTGGGGACAGTAACCACTGAACCGCCTTCTGGCTACCCCTTCGCTTCTTCACACGCCGACAGTTGGACAGATCAGGTCAACATCAGCCGACCAGACGCAGGATCGTTGAGATGATGGGCAAGAAGCTTTGGGCATCCTCTCCTTCGACGGTTTCACTTTTTTTCCGTCTCAATACACTTCGGACAGACATATCTGCATGAGCACATCTGGGGCTGGTAAAGAAGCAAATGAGAAGGGAGGCTCTCCTCTTCCACTCTCTTGGCAAGCCTTCCACCAGAACTCCATCTTGATGCTTCTCCGGCGTCGGGCGCGTTTGGGATGCTCGGATCATTCAAAGTTATCTATCTACCGAGTATGAACGGGGAGGACGAGGAGCAGGACCCTGTACATACAAAGGGGAATCATTATAATCATGGTATTTCTTGCAAGCCTCCTATGTGGCGCGGCCTGGGAGGCGGGCTCGAGGTGTTATTTGTCTTAATCGTGACGACTTTCCATGGTTGCTTCTTTCTCGGCGACTCTGAGGGTCAATCCTCAAATCAGGGTGGTCTTGAAGAGGTGCTGAAGAGCGTTTGTGCAGATGGGTAGGGTAGACACAGCTTGTTATTGATGATGATACAGCGGAAGAATTGATGTATATATAATATATATATACATATAATACATAATCCAGAGGGTGGAACCGAGGGGGTTGGAAGAAAACCTGACATGATGCTGTGCGACCAAACCAGAAAACGCCATACAACTGAAGAGATACACGAGACTCTCCAAAGGATGAGCCGCTCGCCCTAACGCCACTCTCAAAACCACTGGAGATATGCACACCAAGTCTATTATTTCAAGATCTGATCCAACGTTTTCCTTTTCCACTTTCCTCCCCTTCCCCTCCCAACCTCCTCCTCCTTTCCCGCCCTTACCCGTTCCTTCCACCATTCCCATCTTTCTCTTTTCCTCCAGCCACCCAGCCCCCCCAGACCCCACCCCCCCAAAAAAAAAAACAAAAAAAAAAAAAAATAAAATAAAATAAAATAAAATAACAAATGTTATAGCCCCCTCAACCGCCCCGTAGCCCACGCCGCGACTAACGAACTCAGGGCCCCCAAAAACATGCACACGGCAATCGCGTTCGGCCCGCTCGACACATTGCGTGCTCGCTGGGGTGCGCCTCCGCGGCCAGCTCGGGGCTCTTGCCCGGCTCGAGCATGGCAAACACCAGGCCGCTGAGCACGGTGCTCAGGAACTGAGGGATCGTGACGTAGATGTTGAGAATGCCGAAGTAGATTCCCGAGAGTTCGCCTGTTGAGGAGGTGGTGACACTGCTGGGGGTTGGGGGGTTGGATTCCAGGATCGAGTGGGCGGTGTTGTGGTCGAGGTGGAGGAGCTCGATGGTAGCGGGGGTGGGGTTGGAGAGACGGCGGTAGGGAATATTGGAATCGCCAGAGGAGGAAGGATCCGAGGAAGGGCCGCTTAGTTTGTTGACTTCGACGCCAAGAAAGGTTACTGGCGCCCATTGGGCGACGCACCACGGCACGCCGCAGAGGGCGACGACGGCGGTGGCGAAGCGGAAGGAGGTTGCGAAGGGGTGAAGAACATGGCGACTGCAAAGAGAATGTGGCTGGCGATCCAGGCGGTGAGGAGGTCGGGTTTGACTTTATTGAAGGCTTCGATCAATGGCGCTAGGCTAGCGGGCGGGCGATGAGTGAAGGTCTCTTCCTCAGGAGCTCGGATGAGGGCCGGGAGAATCCAGGCGCTGAAGAAGGAGACAGTCGAGTAGGCGGTTAAGGCCATGCTACCGATGCGGCCCATGTCGCCGAGGGCGTCGCGGGAGTTGCGAGCGTCGGCGGACACGTCGTACCGGAAGTAGGTCTCGCCAACCCAGGTGCTGCTGTAAATGATGAAAGGGAACCAGCCGATCCAGGACCAGAACACGGCATTGCAGATACCACGGATGCGGGGTGGGAGAGTGAGGAGTGTTGACCAGATCTGACGGACAACCTTGAAGCGACCCTGGGCCCTGCGAGGGTCGTGTCGTACAGAGATGAGGACGCGCTCAGTAACGGCCCAGCAGGTGATGGCTGAGGTGAGTAACATGCCTATGGCAGCGATGATGGTGAGCTGCTTGAACTGGCTGTCTCCGAGCCTGGTCCAAACAGCTGGACGAGGTCAATGGCGCCCATGGCGTAACCGATGATATGGCCAAGGGAATTCATACGGCTTGCTATCGGTCAAGTCAGCTTTGCGGAGCATTGCAAAGACTTGACCAACATGGCTTACCCCAGGCGGCTCCGGTCTGCTCTGCTGCTTCTGGATGGGCAGGGTGTCGACTATCAGACTTCTCGCGCACGACATGACTGCGTGTCTCACCATCAGTCGCTGAGACCAGCTTGGGTATCCGGCTTTCTTACCTGCGTTGATAGCGAAATCAACGGTATATAGCGACAGCACAGCGAGCAGGATCGTCAATCTCTTGGCGACTGCCGGCTCTGAGACGAAGGAGGCAACGATCTCCTTGGTAAAGCCCAGCGCCATCAGACTGCAAGCGACAATCACAGACCCAATTGCAATGATGGGTCGTCGTCTGCCCCATTTCGAGGTTGACTCGTCGGCGATGACCCCTATTATCGGCTGGACGATCAAGCCTGAAAGCGGGCCGGCGAGCCAGACCAACGACGTCTGCCCCTTCGTGAGCCCGAGCGATAGAAGGTATGGGGTGCAGTCTGCGTTGCATTACCCGTCAGCATCTCCGGCGCGTAGGGGCAAGGGGTTGCAGCATACAGTCATCTCAACACCCCAGGTAAAGCTGCAGGGACCAAGTCAGCAACCGGCCTCTTCCTCGCGGCGCAATGCACATGTACGGACGTGATACCAATGGAGACGCATGTCAACAGCACCATGCGCACCGTCTCTGTTCGACCCTCCACCTTCGGCTGGCCCGCCCATGTCGACATCTTCGAGACGTCGTCGCTGTTGTCTTCGTGGAAGCCACCGTGGCAGTCGCGGGTATCGCAGTCCCAATTGTCTGGACCTCAGCCCTCCGGCCCTCCACTGTCCCCGAATGCTGGCGATGCGTCCCTCGTATTCCGGGTCCGGCTGCTCGAGGGTCCGTCGACCGGCTGCGTGAGCCGTTCGGCCGCTTACTGTTATTGAAGGCGAAAAGCCCCAAAGCCGTGTCGTCAACTGCGATGCGATGGCTAGATATTCTGAGAAGAGTGCAATGTCAGCATATCTGCATCGAGGTGGCTGACTGGTGGCCATGCTGGCGACCTGACATGCGCCTCTTCCCCAACATGCGTAGAGACAGTTGGCAGCAGAGTACGATTGATGGTCAGTCTCTTACCGTACAGTTTATCAATGGTAGCACCTACCCCGACACGGGCGGCACACAAAATCGACCAACGATCTGTCGGCGTGGTACTCTGGTGATTGCGACTGGCGACTTGCGACTGGCGACTGGCGAGCTGTCTGCTTTTGGCTCTGCCGCAGCCGGACTCTGCCTGTGTAACAGTGGCTAGATCGTCGCGCAAAAAACAAACTGAGCGAGCGAGGATGACTGTGGAAAAGGAACAGACAAAAAAAGGAAAGAAGCACAAAAAGCGAGTGTAATTGCCTCGAACGGGACAGAAACGTCTGGTTGGAAGCTGGAATGTACAGCTGTTATCTGTTCCTTTGGCGGATTATCGCAGCGACACTGCGCTGCCAAGCGTGGATAGCGACGCAACTCCGCTGTCTCCAGGGGCATCTGTGACGTATGGGCCTCTCGTTAGGTAACGAATAGGGGAGATGTCGTATTAAGCAGGGGCTTGGCGACATTTTGACACACGCCCAAGCGATGGCCGGTGATTTCAAGATCAGACTCCCAACCACGTCGGCCAGCAATTCCGAAAAGCCAAGGAGGGAGCAGGCAGAAGAGGAGAAAGGGAACAGGGCGCAATGAGAAGAGAACGACCGTAGGGGACAAGCCGTGATCCACCACGATTCTCAGCCAGTGCTGTTCCTAGCGCGAGGTTTCAATATTGCCATACGCTCTATCCAACGTCTCGCGAACCACGGCCTGTCGGGGTTGAAGATAAAGAAGGTAATAGTATATACGTACTGTACATATAGCACAGACTTGGGTTTGCCAAGCAGTGAGATGGAGAGCTGGATGCAAGTGCTCCCGCTGCGATCAGCCTGGAAGATTCTTGAGCACCGATGTTGACCCACGCAGGGGGACTTGGGACGAAGCCTTTCGATTGCATGGAACGGAAGCATCCGAAGCAGGGACGAAGTGTGGTGGAAACCGCGTTGGCGCCGCCCCACCATGGCGACGCGGGGGCACCATTGACGGCGCCGATCTAGGAACGTGGACTCCAGCCAAAAAATCCGCCTCTGACTCGACAGAACCAAGGCACGGCTCCGCGAGAGCTCTCCGACCCAACACTCCGCGACCCGATCCTCCTCCCAGGACACCGACCCCCGCGAAGTGGGCAAATACACGCGCCGCTGTCCTACAGAGTGCGTGGGCCCCTCCAACAAGACTACCCGCCATCACCATCCTGGCTCCTGCTGTGTCGCAGTCCAGTCTCCCATACACCGGTCGCTGACAGTCCCGACGTAGGAACGCCTCCTCCTGCAGCCCCATTGCGCGATCCGCGCGCCATAGCACCTTCACAAGCCCGCTCCCCGTCACACATATACCACCATGGATCTGGTAAACCAGTTAGTGACCTCTCCAACCCCCGTCTCAGCGTTACCCCCCCTCCTCCCTCGCCGTGGCTCAAGAGCTGATGCGTCCGGAAAGCCTAGAAGGCCGCCTGCTCTTCGCAGTGCCCAAGAGTGTGTCCCGCCTGAAACAACCGTCCCCTAGACCCCTACCCGCGAGCGCTCGCTGACCACCCTTGCCACCCTTCCCTCCAGAGGGCCGTCTCCTGCAGGCCAGTCTCAACCTCCTCGAGGGCGCCGACATCCAGTTCAAGCGTGAGAACCGCCTCGACATCGCGCTAGTCAAGAACTGCCCATCGCGCTCGTCTTCCTCCCGCCGCCGACATCCCCACTTTTGTCGGTGAGGGCCGCGTCGACCTGGGCATCACGGGCTACGACCAGGTGCAGGAGCACGACGCCGGGGTCCGCGCCCTCGCCCGCGCCCGCCGCATGAGCAACGAGTGGGATCCGGCCCGCGAGGCCAACGGCAAGCCGCAGGGCTGCGAGACAGTGCTGGACCTGGGCTTCGGCGCCTGCCGCCTGCAGGTCCAGGTGCCCGCCAAGGGCGACTACGCGACGGGCAAGGACCTGGTGGGGAAGAATATCGGTACCAGCTTTGTGCACCTGGCGAGGGAGTACTTTGCGCGGCTGGAGCTCGAGCAGGAGGGCATTACGGACGCGGCCGCCCAGCGGGAGGGGCGTAAGCTGCGGACCAAGATCATTGAGCTGAGCGGGAGCGTCGAGGCGGCCTGCGCGCTGGGTGTTGCCGATGGCATCGTCGATCTTTGTCGGTCAGTATCCCTAACCCCTCTATACTCCCCCTTCTCTTTTACCCCTCTCCCTGTGCCCCTATCTTGTGCGTCTGACATCTACGGCTCCCAGAATCCGGCGAGACAATGAAAGCCGCCGGCCTCAAAGCAATCGACACCGTCGTCGAAAGCTCCGCCATCCTGATCAAATCCAAAGCCCCCAGCAACCCGGCCATGGTCGAGCTGATCGCCTCGCGCATCCGTGGCGTCATCACGGCGCAAAAATTCGTTCTCTGCCAGTACAACGTGCCCCGCGCCAAGCTGGCCGACGCGACCAAGATCACGCCTGGCAAGCGCGCCGCCACCGTGACGTCACTCGATGAGGAGGGGTGGGTCGCCGTCAGCGCCATGGTCGAGAAGAAGCGCATTGCGCCGGTCATGGATGACCTGGTCAAGGTGGGGGCGGAGGATATTTTGGTTTTAGATATTCATAATACGAGGAGTAGCTAGACGTCGCGGTGGAAATTAGGAAGTACAGGAGTTATGGTAGAGGGGGAAAGAAAATGTGATTTTCTTTGTCTCGTCAGTTCTGGAGGAGACTCAGTGGGGTCACAAGTTTGTTTGCTCCGGAGAGGAGAAAAGGGGTGTTTGGTTTGGTGGGATATGCCCCGTCGAACTAACAAGTAAGCGCAACCTCACGTAGACAACAATCTATAGACCACCTCCTAGCAGTTACGGAAGAGCACATTTGGTCTCTAAGTTTAGGGATTCGCCTCAGTTTGAAAGGAAGGTCGTCAGGCGAATATGTAAATATGTTCACGATCCCATGCCATCAGTACACAGGTCACACCACACAAATACAAGAAAAGAGGAGTTCAGACATCGTGCAGTATACAGTTCCAATCTTCGGTTTGGACCCCTCACTCCTCCGAAATAAGGGTATCAAAAGTCAATTGTACTCTCGTTCCCCAACGCCGTCCCAGAAACCAAAGAGCCAACTAAAAGAATTGAAGGTCGGGATGAACTGTAAGGAAAGGGAGTGGATAGCAGCGTCCATGTCCTTCGTTCCTCCATTCCAACCTATCCTTTTGGACTTAACTGCATGGCCCAAGGAAGGTTGGCGAATAAGCCAGGACATACATAACAGAAGCGTACAAACAAGAATCCAACACGTCAGTCACTTGATACAGCAACCACAAACTAATAAATCGGTCTCCCTTCCTCCCACTTCTTATGCACCGCCTTCCTCTCCAAGGCCCCATCTCCCGCCTTCGCACCATCCTCCACTTCCCTTTTAACATCCGGACCCCAGGACACCCTCGCGCTCTTCCCCCGACGACGAGTCGAGCCCTCACCACTCCCACCAGCCCCGATCCGCGCAGGCCCGATCCACTCCCAGGCCCTGCCCACCTCGCCGTTGCGGCCTTCGCGCTGGCCCGTGCGGACGTTGCTGTTCTGCTCGACGACGGCGCGCACGCGCTGCCAGAGACGCTCGCGGTCCTTGAGGCTGTGCATGGACCTGAGCACGTCGTCGCGCAGGTTAGGAAGGAAGAGGAACGCGTCCTCGTCGCCGGCGTCGAACGCAATCTCCTTCTGCGTGGCGAGGCGCTCGAGGACCTCATCCACCAAGCCGGGGATCTGTGCGGCCAGCGCGCGGTTGTGAATAAAGCGGCGGCGGGCGTAGAGGACGAAGAGGACAGAGGATATCAGTCCACCAATGCTGAGTCGATGTCGAGCCACTCCGAGCTTGACCGACCGGCGGAGCGCGCAGGTGTACGAAAGGCGAGCGAGAGAGGTGGACGATAGCTTGGTGGTTGGAAAGGCAGCGGCACCTCCGGTTCTATGGGTTCGGCGACGGGTCTGGTTAGTCTCAGGTCAGAACTTGAAGTTGTGTACAAAACGGGCGGAGGCAGGGGTAGATATATCCACGCGTAGAGTAACAGAGGGGTGGAGCTTAGGACTTACTCAGGAGCCTCAGGTTCCTCGGTGTGCACTTCCACTTCATCCTAGCCTTGATCTCTCCGATAGCCGCAGCCCAGAGCTCGTCGAATTCATCAGCGGCCATCCTCCTGCTGCGCTTCTTGCCGAGTATCTCCTTCAGTTCCTCCTCGTCGATCGAGGGGCTGTCGAGGGGCTCTCCCTCCGGCTCAAGTGGCTCCCCGCACTCGTACTTGGCCCTGCGGTCACGGAGCTCCTCGACCGCCTTGTCGGCAACAGCCTGGACGCGGCGGACCTTCTCGCCGTCCGGCTCGCAGGTAGGCGGCAGGGGGACAAGGCCACCAAGAGAAAGCGGGTGGGGCTTCACGATGAAGTCGGGCTCGCAGCGGGCGGTAAAACCCTCGTAGCAATAAGCGTGGGAAGGGCAAGGCTCGCATTGCGGCTCCAAGGCGGTGGTAACCCAGTCGGGAATCTGAATTTTTTGGACATCAAACTTCGAGCCCAAATCCGCTGCCCACTCCGGAAGCTGAATGCTACTGGGGACGAGCTGCGTCGGCTCTCGGCCAAGGCCACAGTAGCCGACGGCGATCTTTTCCTGCCTGTACCAGGCGGCGTAAGCGACAAAGAGCGTCGTGATGAGAACCCAGATGGGCGTCGACATGCTCGAGCTGCGCTTAGCAACATGTTGGGCTCTCCGCGCAACCCCAGCTCAGGATGAGCAGCTGTTTCTTGTTCGAGTGCTAGTTGCTCCTCAGGGGTAAACTCTTCATCAGGCTCGACCTCGGGAGTTTTTGACCTGACCCGGCTGATGGGCATTTCAATGGTCCGGGACACGATTGAGGGCTCCTCGACCTCTCCGAAGACGTGCTGATCTGTCCGCCGACGAGCAGTGGCGGGTGTTTGCCTCAGAGCCGACTCCAGGCCTGCGGTTTTGCGACGGTTGGTGGGCGTCTTGAAGGGAGAGACGGGAGAGTTGGCGCCGCTCTGGAACGGGTTATCGCTGGTGAAGACGCTGGCGGTCTGTGGCGTCCGCTTGAAGAAGTTGTCTTCCTCCGGGGGCTCCAACTTGGGCACCGGGGTAGTACGCCGGTCAGATCTCACGGGCCAGCGATGTTCGGGTTCCGGCGCGGTATCGGTGTCGGAGGCAGGCGGTAATTGGGCGCTCGCAGACCGCGACTGTCTCTTCCGGGGACTCTCCCGAAGCGCCGCGGGCATCAGGGGGGCATGAAAAGGCTCTTCGGACTCGCGTTTGACCCGGGTCGCCTTCCTCGGCGAGCGAGACCGCCTGGCTGACGGCGGTGGCGGCATGGCTTTCTCCATCAAAGTCCGTGCTTGTGGTGCTCTGAGAGTCGGCGTCGACGATGCCTCGGCTCGAGCGCTTCGCGCGGGCGCGGGTGGCGAGGATGTGCCTCGACTGCGGCAGGACATGCTCGTTGAAGAGCTCAATGAGCTGTGGCTTCTTCGCCTGAGATGGATAGTGGATGTTGTGGGTGACGAGGATGGAGCGCAGGCGAGGAACGGTCAGCGTCCGCGGGTCGAAGTCCGCCTGCAAGTAGTCGACGCTCTCAGTATCCGACATGGCGGCGATGGTGGTCAAGGACCGGGAAAGGGAGTGCAAAGGGGAGAAAAGTCCGCGTCCTGGCGACACAGCGAATGTTGTGCACGGGACAGCGCACGCGAGTGTCAAGAGCAACAACGTGGATATGGCGTGGTCGCGCAATGCATGCAGGTGTTGCGGGACGAACCAAGCCTTTATCGATCGTCCTTGTTCTGCAATTGAGCTGCGACAAGGCGGCGGGGTTGTATCCTCTGATAAAATTGATAAGAGAGAGCCCTGGAATGTGGATGGAGAGGGAAAAAAAAAAGTTGCGTGTTGATTCTGAAGTGGGTAAGCACAACGTCGACAAAACAAACCGGACAGGACAGATGACGAAAGCAGAGCTCTGCTGTTGCCCTGGTGGCAACAGCTGGAGTTAGGCAAGCCACGTGTGGCGCTTGCTGCAGATTGCGCCACACCGTCCCGTTCTAGCCAAGCTCTTAGCCCTCGAATTCGACATCGCGCTGGTCTTCACGCTGAGGAGAGGTAGGTTTTGGAATACACAAATAGTTACGGAGGATCTATTGCCAGGATGTATGTCCACGGTTCCAGAATTCTCCGCGGGCAATTGTGTTCCGGGTTCTGGCCTCGAGTGCTTCCTCTTCACCCCTACTTCTCTCCTACCTTGGCCCCCGCCCTTTAGGTCTGCGTTCCCCTCGTATTCCTCCCAAGGATCTCGCCCTCTGCCGCGCTCGCAGCAGACGTTATGTCATGCAGGTCCTCGTCGTAGGTCGAGCGTTGTGTCTGTTGCCCTGGCCCTGGCACCGGCGCCGGCACATGTATTTGTGTCGACTGTGACTGTGTGGGCTGTGCTTGAGTCTGCATCCCGGATGTGCTTGTTTTGTTGTTCCTTGACCGTGCCTCCAGGATTTCGGCCTCGGCTGCTGCTGCAGCGGCGGTGATGTCGTGGATGTCTTCGTCGTAGGCGGGTCGGGTGGCAGTGTTGTGGGACATGGTTGCGAGGCAAAGCGGGTTTGTATGAGATAGGGACGATGATTTAGTCTTAAGGGTCGGGTTGGTGTGTGTGAAGAAAGAAAGAGCAAGTAGGTACCTTGCCCTCACTACATATCAGTCAAGTTGTCATCCCACTAATGGCTGGGGCTGGTTCCTGGATCTCGTCTGGACGAGGAAGATTCGCCACCCCATGACGACCCGCACTTCTTCATATGTCCAACCAAAGCTGCCTGTCTCACTGAAAGCCTGATCCAGGTGGCAGATCATCTGACAAGAGAATTGATGCTGTTCCAAAACCGGTAACGCGGAAAGGGTAACAAGGTCAACAAAAGATGCTCAACATATCATACGACTGCCGCATGTCGATGTCAGATCTTTTTTCTATTGTCATTTACAGTGCGTTCTTGGGTATATCCATCTTCTCCTTTGCGTACTCATTAGCTTGCTCACGCATCCTCTTTTCTAGTATACTTGCTGCTAAAAACCCACGTATGACCAACACAGTTGAGTATGTCCACGATGTTAACATGAAACGTAAAGGCAGAGCTATCCACCTCGCAACAGCAACTGTATGATGTCCGCCCTTGACGGCTCTCCAACTCAAGCCGATTATATCCCTCCGAACTTTTCCTAATCCAAACTCCCATGCCATGTCCATTCCGTACACTTTCCATCACCACCCGCCTGATCTATAACCCAACAATACTAGTGCCCTCACTCAGCGCTCACCTCCTTCTTCCCATCGTCGGCCTTGTTAGCTTCAAGCTTCTTCTCCGCCTCCTCGGCCCTCCGATTCGCCTCGGCCACCTCCTTCTGCAGCTGCTTGATATACTCAATCGCCATCTCGACCGTGCTGGCCTTGCTATTCGGCGCACCGCCCCCGGTGCTCTTATCCTTCTTCGCGTCACTGCACTCTCCCTCGCTGCCTTTTGGCGGCCGGGGCAAGAGGGTCGCAATCTCTTGCAGGGCCGAGTTGATCCTGTTCCGGCGGCCCTGCTCGGCGATCTTGTGAGAAGTGCGTTTTGACGTGAGATTTGTGGAGAGCTCGCTCGGATACGAGACGCCGGGTAGAGTGTTACCCTCGAGGATGCGCTGGTAATTTGATTTCGTTGCGAGGAGGTGTGAGGCGGCCTCTTCGACGTCGGGCCCGCCCGGCAGGAGGGGCTTGATGCTGGGCGAGATTTTGGGCCGGAGAGCGGGCGAGACGGGGATCGAGCTGACGCTTCCCCGCTTCTTGCTGCCTCTCGGGAGGAGCTGTGGCGTTTTCCTGGCACTAAACCCGGCTCCGGCGAGCAGCTGCGGGCTTTGGGTTGCTGATGCCGCAGGAGGCTTCACAAGCGAAGGTGAAGGAAGAGGAGCAAGAGCAGGTGTCTTCGAGGAGCTATTATCCTGAGGAGTCTGCTTCGGCGTAGTGCCCTTGGTTGACGGGACGCTCGTATTCAAGAAGTTTGCCGACTCCGGGAGCTCAAACGTCTCTCTATGATCGGTGTCAATGACTTCATGGCTGCCGGCCCTCACACTCGCGCACACGCTCTGAACACTTGGCGAACTGAGTTTCATCAGTGACGCCGGGGTTGCAGGAGATGCAATGCCTGGTCGGGGAGGCTGAAGTGTGCTCGGCACTGCGCTGGTTTGTGGGGCGATGTACGGAGAAGGTTTTGCGGACCGCGGTTTGGGAATAGGCGGTGGAGGCATTTCAACATGTGTGGTGTCGTTCAGGGCCTCGGGTGAGACCGAGTCTTCGGAGTCTGTTACCCCTGTCGTGGATGAAGAAGATGTCTGCACCATGGGCGTTGGGAGTAGCTGTGAGTCCTGGCTGTGTTCGGCGCTCTCGGCAAGCTCGCTCAGAACCTGAGCGTTCAGACTCGGAGTGGTCGCAGTCCGCCTGCGCAGCGGTTTCGAGATTGGCGACTGCTTGATGCCTGATTTTGCCCTTGCCTTTGCCGCATTTTTGCGCATTTTCTTGGCCAAATCCCCAGGCGTCGAATGCGACATCGAGGGAGCGTTGGTTGAGTCGAGGTCCATGTCCACGGGTGAGCTCGTGGTCACAACGCCGTGTAGCTGATCGAACATGGCGAGGGGATCAGACTGAGCATGAAGGGCAGGCGAGGTTAAATGGGCTGAAATAAGCGCCCGAAACCGCAAACTGCGAATCGACCGAGAAATGAGTATCGAGCGGCGTAACCGCTGGCGAGACCAGTGGAGTGAATGACATCTGGAAAAAGGTCAGTAAGCCTGCTTCTGGGGTAAGGGTGAGGTCTCTCAACATACATCAGCCTGGTCTTTGAGCCTCTGGTACCGATACTCGATAGGCGGTTGCTGCTGCTGCTGCTGCTGCCGCTGCTGCTGCTGCTGTTGCTGCTCGGATGCGCTCGATTGGGCATAGAACTGGCTCGCTCCCGGTTGAAGCTCGAGACTTTGGGGGTTGGGGGGACCATGCGGTTTGCTGGCGGGTGAAAAAGGCGACCTGTTGCTCCTCGATCTGCCTCTGCTGGTGGCGCAGCTTCTGCTGCTGCAGGAACTGGATCTGGGCGTCGATACTGTCGACAATGGCCTCACTTGGTGTTGGGGGTGGCATCATGGTCGCAGGGATCGTCTGGAAGGGGGCGGCACTTGTGATGGCCGGCATCTGGTGCTGCATCGGGTGAACCGCGGGCGAGAGGAGAATTGGCGCATCGGTGCCGGTCATGGGATGTCCAGCTGGTCCCGGGCATGCGGTTGAAGCAGCTGGGTGCCGGCAGAGGATTGGAAGTCTTGGAAATTGTAGTTGATGCTGTCGGCCAAGTTCCCCATGTCGTTCATATCCAGAAACTGGTGGAAGTCATCCTCGGCCGGGGGGGGGCCGAATGGTCTCCAACAGCCCAGCTTGACGAGTCCATGGCGGCCTCAATGTGTCCCGACCGTGTGCCCAAGAAGGAGCACAGTCGGATGTACAACGTAGCGGAGACCTACGGACGCGGGAGCCCCTCAATCTCGGGTTGTGGTATTTTCGGAGGGCAGGTAACGGCGAACTGCACCGGGCCGCTTTCGTTTGTTCGATCGGATCACGGGCGGGATCCTCTCCTCTGCGACCCGCTCTCTGTAAATCGGCAGAAGTGCCGGAAAAGGATCGGTTCTCGGAGCGCTGAGCGAGCGGAAGTCGTTGGGAAAGCGGTAGATGGAGCGGGAAAGACGTCGAGGCGTCTTCGAGTGCCGACGGAAGATGAGAAGGTGACTGCTGCGGTAGTCAAGAGCAGACTCCCAGAGTCGGGGACCCTGAAAGTGGGCGAGCGGTGGGGGCGCACCGGATTGAAATGGTGGAAGCAGGCCCGCCGTCTTTGGCCGATGCGCAGCCCCGGAGGTGCGATGCCCCACGGCCGTGGGCTAATTGCACTTGGTCGAGTGCCCGCTTCCAGCGCCCCGCAGCCATCCAGCTCACCCAACGAAAAGGCTTCGAGCGACGGCTCAGGCCTCGGGTTTGTTAACTAACTCTTGCTAAAGAAAGGTTACATTAACTTGCCAAAGCCAATAAAGCTCCGAGCACCGGTCGGGAAAAAAAGTTTGAAGCCTGGTGGAATGCCTGGAACCCCGTCGGAGGCAAACCACAGGAGATGAGATTCCAGTCTGGGAGGTGCAGCGACCAGCGGAGGAATGACCATGAAGCCTACAGAGTCCCAGGCTACGTCGAGCAGGTTCGAGGAGACGAGGTCCGAGAAGGATGTGAACTCCAAAGGCGTTGTCCTTGGGTTGATCTTCAAATTTCCTTCGTGGTTCTTGGACTGGGCTCTTGGCTTGCACCACGGCCAGAATGACATGCATGCAGGCCTTCGAGCACAGGCCAAGGGGCGGTCCCAAGGAACCGGGATTGGGGGTGGCCCAAATGAAGTACGGATAAGATATATCATCGTGGTAAAGTCGTTTCAGTCCAGCTCTTGGGCAGAGAAATCCAAGTCAACTCGCAATTGAATATCCTTCCGGAATTGCGGTTTGTCTCTCATGCCAGACTGCCGGGAAAGATGCATGAAAGATGCGCGACGGAAGGCCCTGCAGACCGGGAGTACCTTCCCGAGCCGACAGTGCATGTCTCCACAAGATTCGATGGTGACATATCAAAAACCCACGCTGGGTGGGGGCATTTTTCACCCTCCTCGTCCCCTTCCCGCGTGGGACAGAAAAGAAAACACCACAGACAGGACAAATAATGCTGGGCAATCCCAAACCCCATCAAGCCCCGAATTGGCAGCTGATCTGCCACGAAACGCCTCATACCCGGTACGTAACTCTCACGAGACATCCGCGCTCGGCACCGGGACCAATCGGGCTGCTGTGCTTGGCGCCTTCCACATCCGGGTGGCATCTTGTTTGGCGACCGAGGAGGACCCTGGATCCCCGCGAACCTGGACCCTCCCCCAAGTGGCGCAACCACTACGCTCGATGTGGTTTGATCCTCAGGTCACCACTCTGCTGTCTTCTTGAATGCTTGGTGCAAGGTCACCACGTGGCGGTCTTGTCGACTCTTGGGAAAATCGATTCCTTTCGGCTTCTACCGTAATCCTGTGTCGACTCCCTTCAAGTCACACACTTCCAGTCCTTGAACCATCTAGCGACACGCCAACTTCCGCAACCACAGTATTATCATCCTTCAGTGCGATTCTGTCCCACAAGCAAGCAGGGACCAGCCAGTTCCCAAAGCACCCCTTCCCCGAGTTCGGCAACTCCCAGCGGAATGAATGAAGCAGAACTGCAATGCAGAGCACACGACAAGCACCAGGGCACGTGGACAATTTCTGGAAATGCTTTCTTTACTTCCCCTGATTCACACGCAGGTAGGTCTGCAGAGCGCCGGACGGCTGAGAGGTGGATACAAAGAGAGAGCGGTGGACGGATCGTCCATCCTAGCCCGCAAAACAACCCCTGACCTTGCTTTGCTTGCTTGCTTACTTGCTCATGACGCGCTCAACGTGTTTGTCCTTCCTTTCTTTCCTTCCTTCCTTCCTTCCCTTGTTTCCTCCTCTAAGACGTGATTTGAAACCAAAGGACATGGCGCGGCAATTATTTGGAATGTCAAGAAAGCGGAAAACGCAGGGAGAGGTATCGAACACCGAAAACAAATGGACAGGAAGAAGATGTGACCGGCTCGCCAGTGAAGATGCAGCAAAAAGAAAAAAAAAGGAAAATGCATCGGAATTTACAGAGAGGGACATACGAAGAGAAAAGCAAAGTTGGTGGTATATGGACAAGTCCAACAAGAAAGCAAAATGCGGGTTGGGGTTCTGCTGCGCCGCTCAGGTGGGCGGATGTGGGCGACGGCGGAGGTCAAGGGGGACTACGTATGCGTCCCCTTTGCCTCGGGTGTTGTTTGTTGTTGAACGCCGGGTTCGATAACGGTTGAGAAGCGTTGAAGAGTAGCAGCATGCTGGGGATGCTGGAAATGTTGACGCTCATGGAAATAACGCAATGATGAAGACAGCCGCCATCGTGAGTGAGTTGTGGTCATCAAGCCGGTTATGGCATGGTAGGTATGTCGCCGAGGGAAAGAGCCGCTTCCAGAGAGCGGAGAGGTGAAAGTCAACCTTGAAACCAATCTGGTCTCTCAGCTACCACCCAGGTTAAGCCAGCTCATATCATCCCTCACTGGCGCCTGCACCTGCCTCGGTGGGGGGGTCGGCTTCGGCGCCTGCGCAGCAGGAGGAGTAAGCGGCGTCGAGTAGATCCCCGTTGCCGAGTTATTCCAACAAAGCGGTCCGCCACCCACAGCTTATTCGCCGCCGTGGGATCCCACGCCTCTTGCACCGACTCCGGGATGCCGCTCGAATATGCCGACGCCGACATGTCGCTGACCGCACTGACAGGCCGCCCCGTCTCGATATGCCCGCTCAGCCCCTCGTTGAACCTGTCGTTGTACACGGCGATGGTCGGGCTGTGCGCGGTCACGCGGCTGAACGAGAGCCGTGGCTCCGCGGTGCGCGGGAAGAGCGGCGGGACGGTGGCGCTGTCCTGCGTCATGCGGTGCGGGTCGCTGTAGTTGGAGCTGCGCTCCGACACCATAGTGGCCCGCTGCGACGTGACGTTGCCGTTGCCGTTGCCAGTGCTAGCGCCGTTGCTGGTACGGTTGCCGCTGCCGAAGCCGAGGAGGTTGAGAGCGGAGCCGCCGGACCAGTACCTGTTCCACCCGGAGCTGCGGCGGGTGCCTTCTTGGCCGTTGTTGGCGGCTGTGGTGAGGTTGCGTGGCCTTGGCTCCGCCGTGCTGGCTGCGGATGCCACGCCCTTCTCGTCGCGAGTCTGCTGCTGCTGCTGGGGTGGTGGGGACCGGGAAGCAGCGGGTGTCGACGTAACCTGAGGGATGGGCTTGCTAATGGTGCTCTTGAACGCCCGGAAGGTGTTGTCAGACGAGTCGCGACTGCTCTCGTTGCTCATCTTGCGGCTAAGAACAGACGGCATTGACTTGTGCTCGCCCGCGCGGCCCAGGAAGATCGCCAGCGAGGAGAATGAGCTCTGGGAGCCTTGCGGTTGGTGGCCGCGGAAGCCTCGTGGCGGCGTCTGCTCGAGAGCAAAGGTCTCCTTGGCAAATCCCATTCCATTCTTCTCGCTTGATGATGGCCCGCTGGCCCGCCGCGAGTGGCCCGCCTCCATGTGAGCTGTCTTCTCTTCCGCCTCTTGATACACAGATAGGCAAGGATTAGAAAAATGCCAGGCCAAAGAAACCTCCCAGGACAGCACCAAGGATGGTGTTGAGCGGCGGCCCAGAGCTCTCTGCGGCTGCTGCGGCAGGGGATCCAGTTGGAGTCTCGGTGGCCGCTGCTGATGTGGTTATTGTTGCAGGGACGGAGTTTGAGGTGGAGGCGAGGGATGTTGCCGTTGTGGTTTCCGTTCTGGTTGCCGTGCTTGAGGCCGACGCCGTCGAGCTTTCAACCGAGAGCAACTTGATCTGCCCCAGCCGTGAATTTGCATCCTCCCAGCTGTTCTGCCTGGCATCGAACATGCACAGCACGTCGTCGTCGTTCCCGCCGGCAATTACAACCATGCCGTCCGGCCCCTGGGCGAGGGCAAAGCTGCTCCTCGTTGTCTTGGGTGCTCCGGTTGAATTGTATGCAGGCCAGTTGTTCACCGTCAAAACTTCCCGCTTCGTGTTGCTCACTGGATCACCGCTGCTCCTCCTCGACGTCCGCTTGCGAACCGGCGCGGCGTTCGTGACACGGCACGCCGGGGCCGCTATACAAAACTGTCCGCTTAACCGCGTTTGGTGACACAGTCATGTCGAAGGTGATGAAATGCTTCGACCCGTCATCGCCCGTCAACAACACGGCCTGGATCGCCGATGTGTCCTTCGGCAGCCCATCTGCTAGTGTTGCCCCTGAGTCCACCCATTTCCGCTCTGCGCTGTTGAACAGCATAACCTTCTTATTCGATGTGCTCCCGCCGATGAGGACGGCCTCGCCGGCAGACCAGGGCAGGAGGATCGGCTTGAACGAGAGCGGGGCGTACGGGTCGTACGAGTCGACGATGTATGGCGCCGATGCGCCAATGGTGAATGTTTGTGATGATGGGTCATTGGAGCCATCTTGGGACCCGCCGTAGATGAGAATCGAATCGGTGCTGTTGAGGTAGACTGCGCTGTGTCCTACCCGCTGATGTGGCACTTTGGACGCGAGCTGTATGTTCTCCCACTGCCCCGTCGCGTATGTATACTTTTGAAGGCCTCGATACCCGTCCGAGCCCCCAGTTCCTCCTACAACAAAGAAAGCCGACGTCGAGGGGGTGCCTGTTGTCGAGCCGACACAAACACCACCCGTCACCTTCTCACCCTGATTCAGTTCCTCCCATTTTGCCCCCGCTCTAAGCGCAATGACTGAAATGCGTCCGCCGAGTACGTGTATAACGTGTTGTTGAAAATAACTGAACATGCGTTGTTCAGCGCAACTTTTGGTTTAGGGAGCGTCATTCTGCCCGAATCTCGATGTCGCCCAGTAAGATGGGCGGCCCTGGCAATCGATGCCTCCAGCGAAGAGGGGGCGGCCTCGATGATAGCTTCCTCGTCAGCAAGACATAACGACCTTGGCGTTTGGAGTCGTCGAGTTCAGGCGCGCTCTTGTCGGTTGTTGTCGTGATGATGACCTGGACCTCCCGTATTTTTGCTGGGGGAGTTCGCGGGTCTACCAGGAATCCGAGAGCCAAACAGTAGCGCCGATCTAGAAAGCTGAGGACCAGCCCCTGTTGGTGAAAAGGGAGAGGATGATCGACGGAACAGAAATCCGAATCGTTTCCTCCGAGCAAACGGGCTGTGTAAGCCAGCGGTCGATCGTCACAGCGAAGAAACGAAGCTCGGCTGTCCTGAAGGGCTTTGTGTCGCAGGATGATGAGGGGTTGCGTAGATTGGGTCCCTCTGCTCCGAGATGTTTGATGGGGCACAAGATCCTCCTGCGAGCCCCTGGCAGCAAGACGGTTCCACGCGGTATCACGTCCGGGGCTGTGCGCACAACGGCGTGTGTGATGAAGGAGAGATACAAAGTGGACGGGGCAGTGCGATGAGGGAGCGAAAACAGATGGTGCTTGGGTCGATGGCAATACTGAACAAACTGCACCGGACGAGTTTCGACTCCCGATCCTCCTGGGTTCGAGTCGAACACGGTAATGGTCTGACACCCCCAAGGGAGAAGGGAGGGGACACACGGCAAAGACGCTCGACATCGGGCGAGCAGCGGGCCAGGATGACCAGCATCCAGCCGGAGAATGGGGAAATGAAACCAAACGGGGCCGGGTGGAGGGTCTGACAAGGAGTGAGGGAACCGGGGGCATGGTCGAATCAGGAACGACGCCGGGATTGAGCAAGGGGGCTCCTGGGCTCTCATTTGTAGCCACTTTATGCTAGCTACCTCTCCTGAGCCTTCAACCGCGGTTGCCATGCCAGGTATCGCCAGGGGGGAACATGCCACTCGTGTGGGCTGGCTGATATCGAGCTGTGAAAAAGGGGCTCTGACCCCCAACAGCGAGGAGTGCGAATCCGAATCTTCACCACTGGATCCTCGGCACACGCTGGGGCCTCTCTTTTTTCTTTTCAGGTTTTCCCCCTTTGACGGTTGCCCGCCCCCTGTCGAGAAGGCCGATGACCCGGGAAAACGCCTGGAAGAAGCGGCAGCGTGGGACCGGGGCAGAGATGGCGATCCACAGCGTGTGCCCTTAATTCCATGCGAACCTCCTCAAGAGCCAGCTTCCACTCGGGCATCCCTCCTCGGAGCGCAACAACTGGGCCATCCGCTCTGGTCCGTCACAACGAAATTCTCAGCTCGTGACCGCAAAACGCAAAGCCGGCGTGTCGCTCTCAGCAGAAAGTGCCAGTCACATCTTGAGCGCCAGTGGCATGGCGGCAAGGCAGAAGGCGCCCGTCGAATGGAAGCCCTGCCCTGCACTCTTCTGAAACGCTAGCACCCCAGACAAGCCGGGCAGACTAACCGTAAAAGGTGAAAGCGCGAGCGCCTCCTCCTCCACCAAACTGAAGTGACAGGACCCCACCTGCGACCCGTGTCTCGAGAAAAGTCGAAAAGCGAACGGCCTCCGGCCGAAATTGCATCGTCGTTCCAAGACACAGCGATGATGTCAGTGGTCCCGAGAGACGAACAACGCTGAGCTGCCGCGCGGCTCTGCGATGGACCTTCACACATCGTAATCAACTACCGTCGATTTGCCCCAGCTTGGACATGAGGCAACGACTTCGCCAATATGTTGCTTGTTAAACCAGTGTGCCGGTGTTAGTTAAGTGCGTGAGAGTCGACAGAAAAGGAACATCAAACAACAAATTCTCTAACCGTTTTCTCTGTTCAACTATCCCAAGAATCAAACCTAACAACCTCCGAACCTGAACCCGAAGTAATATCCCATACTGGTTATCCCCCACTTTTTTCTCGCAAGCCAAACGCGTCTCCATCGGTCTCGTCAGGCCTCAATCCGCCGACACTGTCGGGTATGGCAGCTCTTACCCGACGCATCCTCCCTCACCTTGCTCCACTCCATCGCCAGATTCCTCACCAGCTGGATCAGCGCCGCCTTACTCCAGTTATACAAAGGCGACAGCAGCCCTTCTTCGCCACCGGCTACCAACAATCGCACAACGTGATGGCCACATCCGGTCGCCTTGCTCGCCTGGGCTTGGTGGGAACAGAAAATGGCCGCTTCAGCGGCCTGACCATGTTCAATCTGGGTATCACTGGTAGTACATGTCTATTTCCTCCCCAAGCCCAAGAAGCAAACACCAACTCCTGCCCAAAGACCAAGACCACCCGCTTATGTCCGGCCAACTCCTTCCCAAACTAAAACTCGAGGACGAAGACAATTCCACATTCCCGTCCGCATCCTCCTGTCCAATCCCTCCGTTGTCGAGATAACCGCTCAAGCGAAGACGCAACCGCTTCCATCTTTCCGAACCCAGCCTATCCGTTTTGTCCCAAAAACGACTGAGAGAAAAAGACCCAACCGCTCCCACACTTCAGTATACCCTGCCAACCCCTCCGTTGCCGAGATAACCGCTGCCTTGAAGAAAGGCAGAAAAAAAAAGGCAAAACACACGGTTTTGGCCCAGAGATACCGCCCTCACGCTGGCTGAATGAAAAGAACAAAACCAAAACGCTTCCTGACCGTCTATGTCGAACTAGTGTTGGAAAACAAACAACCTAAACGCTTCCAAAATGCACGAGTCCGCTTTTCGCTTTTGTTGTGAAAATCCGTCTATTCGCTATCCCATTTCCTGAATAATCATTGATCCTAGATTGGCAGACGGTCAATACTTTGGTTGGTGAATATAGTAGAAACAAGGGAAAGATAACCCACTATCTCCATCTCGTCGCGCTCCGCAGACTACGCAGGCGCGACAAAGGCCTCGGCTGGCAGCTCGCCCTTCTTCTCATGGAAGGACTGCAGGGCGAGGTCAAAGTTCCAGTTAGCGAGGCCCGCCAGGCACAGCTCTGAATACTGGGCGTTCATGCCCGTCTGACGCGACAGCTCCTGGATCATCTGCGCGCGCGTGGCATCGTCGATGGCTGGAGGCGCAGCAACCGCAACCGGAGCAACAGGCACGGGAACGGGGACAACAGGTGCAGCTGACACCGCGGCAGGGGCCGGGATGGCGGCTGGAGTGCCAACGGTAGTCGCCTCTTGGGACGTCCAATCGCCCAGTGTCAGCTCGTCGCTAACGACCCGGTATGGATGCGGAGCACCGGGCATGCTCGGTCCGAGGATGAACGTTCGGGAGAAGGTGCGGATACCGGCGGCCTGCGTTGTGGAATCGACCTCCTCGAAGCGACTCCGGACGTTGATGATCATGCCCATGGCGGGGCCCTGCCCAGACGGGTCGGCAAGGTTGGGAAACGTGTGGCAGTCGATCAGCCATTCGTCGCCCTGGTCCAGGCTGGGGTGGCGCGTGGCGGGCAGCATGCTCCAGAAATCACGGATGCTGCCCCCCGTAAAGAGTCGCTGTTGGGTCGAGGCACTCCGGACCCCGAGCGTGTCGATGTTCCGCAAGTATTTGATGTAGGATTTGGACGCAGGATCAGAGAGAGACTCGGCAGCGCTGTTGATCGAAAAGCAGGAATCGCTGTCGTAAAACTGTGTGACGAGGGAAAGCCGGTCGTGGTCGTACAGGGAGAAGAACCCGCGGATGAATGTGCTAGCCACGTTGTTTTCCCCATCCCGGATGTTGGACGGGAGTTTCGGGAGCGGCGTCGGGTACCACGCCCGGAGGGCATCGGCAGCCTCTTGCGGGGTCCTGACTCTGTGGCCGTCCAGTATCTGCAGCGATGGAAACCACTCTACAACATCTGCCGGATAGTTCGTCAGCGTGACGATTGGGTTGCCGGTGAGATGGAGCTCTTCCAGTCGGCGGAACTCGTGACGCCACTTGGATATCTTTGAGAAATTCTCGAGCTTGTTGCCGCTCAAGTCGAGGCGATGGAGGCGCGGAAGGGTGTGGGCCAGCGTAAAGATCTCGCCGACGTCCTGGATGTCGTTGTTGGCAAGTGACACGGCCTGGATGGCCTCTTCTTTCTGCGCGGCATCCTTGTATTGAGAGCTGGCGATAACCAGCAGGGCCTTGAAGGACTTTTCAGCGAGCGATCTCGAGCTGAAACTGCCCATCTCGTTGAGGGTTGGATCGGCTCCAAGCGCCGATAGGTCGAGTAGCCTTTGCTCAGGATTGTACCGTGATGCCAGAACCGCCAGCAGCTTTTGCTTTGTGTCCGACGGTTTGCCGTCTGAGGCGTTCGCAGATGTCTTGTCCTGGCCGGGCCATGGCTCGGTTGTCTCCTCGATGACCAACGGGGCACCAGCATATGTGTATCCATTCAGGCGAAGGACATGGGGCGCGTCGGCTTGGTTTACTTTGATCCAGACATGGTCGCCGTGGATGACTCCCTTCGGCTGTGTTAGATGAAATGGATTGACTGATGTCATGACGTAGGGCGCGGGAACTGACATACTCTGCCGAGCGTGATTGGTTTCTCCTTGGAAGCCTTGCGTTCGAGGAAGTCAAGAAGCGAGCGAAGGCCGCCGTCTGGGTTGCTGGCCGCCTTGCTGTCTTTGAGGCCATGAACCTTCAAGGTGGTTTTGTTGAAGTGCGATTTCGAACTGCGGCTAGTGCCGTCTTGATCCGTCACGTAATTTCTGACGGTTTGTGCAAGACGTGATGATGCGCGGGCTCCTCTCCCACCTCTGCCGGTGCGGCCTCGAACGGACGGGGCTGAGGGGCCAGTTGGAGGGTTGGTGACGGTGGCACTGCCCATTGATACGTCGCCATCTCGATCGGTTCTCGGTTTCCGCTTGGATATGCCACCGCCGCGGGTAGCCCGCGAGCTGGCAGGATCTCCGAGCCGGGCACGGCCTCTGGGAGGTGCCATCTCGGTGTGTTGGGCAAGGAAATTCCGGGTTCGTAGGTAGAGGTACCAGGTAGTTTGCACTTCCTTGAAAATTTGGTTTGTCGAATGGGGGAAGTGACGTTGATGGGTCGACAACCGGAGTGTGGGGTTTGTGGAAAGCGGAAATGGAAGGGCGTCCGGTGCAGGACGCGACTCTGCCAAAAGCCGGAAGTAGCTAATTTGAGAGTGAACTCGCTCGAGCTGACGAACAAGGACGCTGGACAGAGTAGCTTTGTCTGTGATGGCCCAGGCAGCCCCCCACCTTCCATGTGAAACAGAGCTGGAAAGTGGGACATGGCTGCCAACCTGGCACTACCCGTCACGTGCACTGGCGTATCGTTAAGGTATTGACGCGTCTGCGTCTGGGCTCTGTAACCTCGAGTCGCGTTTGTGTCCACCAACCAGACCCATCGAGGCCGCATCCAAGGTCCAAAGTGGGAGTCCTCTCGAAGCGGATGACATCGTCCTCACGGTCCGGGCACACTCCTCTGCGCATGATGTCTATTCCAACCCACAAGCACAGAAAAAACTCTTTTTGCAGAATTGGATTTGTCTTCCCTTGTCCCATGCCATACTACTTTGATCCTCTCTTTTCGGTAGTCTGACGCTGCACGGCCCCGACAGTCATGGAAGACGACGAGTTCGAGGATATCTGCGACGATGACATGATTCTGGCTCTGACTCAGGCTGCCGATGCTGCTGCTGTGTCCACTTCGAAGCCGCCAGCTCCACGCGTAAAGTCGGGAAAAGCTCCGCGCCCCGGCCACTTCGCGGCACCCTGGGGTTGCCAGAAGTCAGGGTCAGCTGCGCCCAGCAGGAATCTTGTCGACAATGGGACCAATTCTGGGTTTGAAGACCTGCCTTCAGATGCCTTTGACAGCTCGCCCGAAAGGACCAACCGCCTTGCAGCTCGCAGCGTTCCGAATCCTCAGCGGCCGGCGGGCCAGCCTCAGAACTTCCGCCAGACTACGCTTTGGGGTAGCAACTACGACAGGACCGTGTAAGGGACGCAGGTTCCCAGTGGCCGCCCATTCGTCGCAGATCTCCCTCCAGAAGCTCCAACACACACGAGCTCAACCATCATGAGCTGTCAAGCTGGGTCTACCCGCTGAATCTCGGGCCCATCCGCGACTATCAGTTCAGCATCGTCAAGAATGGCCTCTTCAACAATACTCTGGTGGCTCTGCCCACCGGCTTGGGCAAGACCTTCATTGCCGCCACCATCATGCTCAACTATTTCCGCTGGACTAAGCGGGCCAAGATCGTCTTTGTGGCGCCCACAAAGCCCTGGCGTCACAACAAGTGCAAGCCTGCCTTAACATTGCCGGCATACCGCGATCGCAGGCAACACTCCTCACAGGAGAGACACTCCGGTCTTGCGGCAAGGGGAGTGGGAGAGCAAGCGGCTGTTCTTCATGACACCCAAACCTTGATGAACGATCTCTCCAAAGGATACGCAGACCCAAGTCCATTGTGCTTCTTGTTATCGACGAGGCCCACCGCGCAACGGGGGACTACGCCTACGTCAAGGCCGTCGAGTTCATCCGGCGCTTCTCGAAAAGCTTCCGGATCCTGGCCTTGACCGCCACGCCCGGATCGACGGTCGAGGGCGTGCAGGAGATCATTGATAATTTGGGCATCTCGCACGTGGAGATCAGGACGGAGGAGTCCATCGACCTCCGTCAGTACGTCCATTCACGGAACATCGACACTGTCACTTTCGACCCCTCCGACGAGATGGAAGAGGTTGCGAGCTTGTTTTCCAAGGCCCTGAAGCCGCTGGTGGACAAGCTGAGTGCGCAGAATATCTACTATGGCAGAGATCCCATGTCCTTAACAACTTACGGCTTGCTCAAGTCCAGAAACGAATGGATGGCCGGCCCTGGCAGGCATGTAAACCAGGGCACAAAATGGATGATGATGGCCGTGTTTACCATTCTGCAAAGTCTCGCCCATTCCATCAAACTGCTCAACTTTCACGGCATCAAACCCTTCTACAACAGTCTGGCCGAGTTTCGGGCTACTGAGGAAGGAAAAGGAGGACAAGGGTCCAAGATTAAGCGGCAGCTTCTCGGCGACGAGAACTTCAAGAAGATGATGTCCATGATAGAGGGCTGGATAAGAGTCCCGGCATTCAACGGTCATCCGAAGTTGACATACCTTTGTGAGACCTTGGTCAACCACTTCCTCGACGCGGGTGAAGGCTCGACCACGAGAGCCATCGTTTTCAGCGAATACCGCGACAGTGCCGAAGAGATCGTCCGCCTCCTCAACACGCAACCGCTCATCAAAGCCACCGTGTTCGTGGGACAGGCCGATTCAAAGAGGAGCGAGGGCATGAAGCAGAAGCAGCAGATCGAGACTATAGAGAAGTTCAAAAGTGGCGGCTTCAATGTCCTTGTCGCCACCTCCATCGGTGAGGAAGGCCTCGACATCGGCCAGGTTGACCTGATCGTCTGCTACGACGCATCAGCATCGCCCATTCGCATGCTGCAGCGAATGGGGCGCACGGGCAGAAAGAGGGCAGGCAGCATCGTGCTGCTTCTGATGAAAGGCAAGGAAGAGGAGAAATTCATGAAAGCAAAGGACAATTACCAAGAGATGCAGCAGCTCATATGCGACGGTGACAGGTTGCCTTTCGCTACGACCTCTCCACAAGGATTCTCCCGCGGCATATCAGGCCCGAGGTTGACAAGCGGCATGTAGACATCCCTATTGAGAACTCTCAGAACCCCTCACTACCGGAGCCGAAAAAGACCCGGCTGCACTGAGGAAGAAACCGGCCAAGAAGTTCAACATGCCCGACGGCGTGGAAACGGGCTTTATGAAGGCCTCGTTCTTCGGTCAACCTGCCGGAGGAACTGCCAGAATTCCCAGGCAACCCGCCGAGACAGATTTCCTCGCCGGGCTGCCTGAGCTGGACACAGTTTCTGTTGAGCAAGTCACAGACAGCACGCTTCGAGAGGGTGTACAAGAGTCTCCCAAAGTCCCACTTCCAGAAAGTACACGAGTTGGGGTTCGACGATCTCAACCTTGGAGCTCATCCGGCTGCACAAAGAGTGCTGCGCCGTACCGTCAACCTGAAGCACGGCGAGTATACCGAGAGGTGTG
Source organism: Achaetomiella virescens (assembly GCA_031001845.1). Taxonomy (NCBI): domain Eukaryota; kingdom Fungi; phylum Ascomycota; class Sordariomycetes; order Sordariales; family Chaetomiaceae; genus Achaetomiella; species Achaetomiella virescens. The sequence continues at coordinate 104,177 of JARNGD010000086.1, forward strand.
TGAGGTTATTCAAGACGTTTGGGGAGTACCAGGACCCTTTGGCGCCGTCCGCCCCTCCCTATGAGTCGATGGATGCTAGCTCATGGGAGAAGTTGCCTCTGGAGCCGTTCGCGGACGAGCTTGACGGGGAAACAACGAAGACGGGGCGGCGTAACGGAGCAAAGACAAGGGCTGCTAGGAGCAAGAGCAACAGGAAACGCAGCGCAGAACCAAATTTCTGCAGCGACTGCCAAGAGGCTGAGGAGGATGAAGAGGGTGACGAGGAGGAGTCTGCCAGAAGAGGCAACATTAAGAAGGCATAAAAGTCAGGGACGTGGTCGGGCAGTAGCTAAGGGCAGAGGAAGGCTCAAGCGCGTTGGTGACAATCTTGAAGAGGTCGGGGACGATTGCACCAGAACCAGCGACATGGAAGAGACAGACAATTCGGACAGCGGTGCCGACCTGGAGGATTTCATCGTCGGAGACGACGTGTTCTCGTCCAGCAATTCGCAGAAGTCGACGGGCCCTACGACACCCGGCTCGTCCGGGCGCAATTCAAGAAGCACACAATTTGCTGTCAAGGAGAAACCGTTCTTTGAACCAATGCAGTTCGATCCGACCCAGGATACAGACGACGACATGCCGGATTTGAACGAGCTGGTGGCTAGGAGCACATCATCGAAGAAGGCGAAAGAGGCAGCGAGGTTGAAGACTACGTATCTGGGCGACGAGGAGGTCAGTGACGATGATTTGCTTCAAGCATCCCCGCGCAGGCCACCGGCGAAGAGGAGGCGGCAGGTGCTTGCGGACAGTGATGATGAGGAATGACAAATGTGGCTTTGGAGTACTGGGCACGGGCTACGTTGATTAGGAGGGTCCCAGAGACACGCGGAAATGGAAATGATACCCAACAGGTGCTCTTTCTGTTCTCTGTATTGGCTTAGTTACGGCTTCTCGTCACTGCAGGACGTTGTCCTACGGATCTCAAGACGGCTTCTGGAACGTAGTCTTCACTGACTCGTACAATCCCTCGTCCTACTCCTCAATGTTGTCTTATACCTTCGGTCATCTGTATTACGAATTGCTCTACCCCATCGATCTCCTTCCGCCTCTGCGGGGAAGCAACCAAGCTACCTTCCAGGACGACCAATCGTACATATTCCAACCGCCTGGATGGCACGAACAGCTTGCGACGGCCGACCGGCTGCGCCCCGCAGAACGGGCCGTCTTCTCCAACCCCTGACCTTCCCTTCCCGCATCGTCAGTTGCGGAACGCCCGTCTTCTCTTCCCTCGTCATCTTCTCTTCCCTCGTCATCTTCTCTTCCCTCGTCATCTTCTCTTCCCTCGTCATCTTCTCTTCCCTCGTCATCTTCTCTTCCCTCGTCATCTTCTCTTCCCTCGTCATCTTCTCTTCCCTCGTCATTCTCTTCTTGACCCCTCCCTACTTTCTCCTCTCAGCTCCGCTCTCCATCTCCTAGTCCTAACCCCAGCCCCAGCCCATTCGCTTCCTTCTCCTTCCACCCCTCACAGCCCCTTCCAACCCTTCCCTCTTATCCGTCCCCCCATCAAAGTACTCCCCGTCCCTGCGGGTTAGACCCTTCCCCAAGCCCAGCCGCAGTAATAGCTCGGCAGTACGCCGGAAAGACCCTCCCGCAAACTCTGCGTCGTCACGTCCACTCCTGTGAAGAAGTGACCTGAGTTGCGAGGCCATGGCAGGGTTTCTGAGCCGAGGAACTACTGATAGAGGTAGGGATGGTGGGAGCAGAGGTCGGGAAATAATTCGGGATGGTGGTGGCGGTGGTGTTGATGGTGGGTTCTGCTGAGGGGAAATGGAGGAAGGCGCTTGGAATGGGCTGAGGGTGATGGTAGGTTGTGAGCTGGGGATGGTGGAGTCGGGGATGGAGATGGGTTGTAGGCTGGGTTGTAGGCTCGATCTGGGCATGGGATGTTGAGCTTGAAATTGGTGGAGAGAGGATGCCGGAGAGATGAGGGAGCCTGCTGGCCGGCGCAGGAGGTCCAGTTCCAGGTTGGTGGAGTTATGGACAGTGTGGAGGTTGGAGTGAGCGGCGGCGAGGCTGCGTGACTTGGGAGTTGGGAGTGTGTCGGGGGAAAGGGGTGGGCGGGCGCTTGGGAACGGAGGATACAGCGACGAGGCGGGAGGGTGATGAGCTTCGGGGCGTGGAAGTTGGCGTTGGCGACACGTTTGGCGAGAAGGTATGTAGGCGGTTCGCTCGGTAGCATGGGAGAGGCGCCTGTCTGTTCGGTAGTACGGTCATGGTCAGCGCACTGGCGCTTTGGCTCGTCAGGGGAAGACAGACCAGAACCTGGACTGGGGGTTTGCTTGGAGTCGCGTTGGCTTGTAGACCTTGGGGGCGTTTGAGCTCCTCAGGCCATCACAGATGCCAGTGGGTCGGACGTCCCGGGTTTTCAGCTTGTCGGTGTCGATACTACGGGAATGGAAGTTTCCAATCTGATGTCGGATGCTGTCACGGAGCGATGGCCCTGGCGTGTGAGCTAGGGGTATCTCATCGCCCACAATTTTCTTGAAAGGGGGAAACGCAGGCAAGTCCTTCAAAGACCGCAGCTTTGGTGTTCAATTCGTCCTGGTGTATTCGACTTCATGCAGGGCGTTGTTTGGGCGTGCGATGTGAATGGCCTATGGTTTCGGTTGCCGGGGCCAGATTTCGACAGAGCGGTCGACCAACTTGTCAATCACACCTGTTTTGCACTCGGTATATCCAGAAGCCTTTTGTTCAAGGTAAGACCTTCCAGTCTGGGTGAAGCTGCAGCCTGCAGTCGTGAACGTTGTCTGCTCTTCCGTTGAAGTCTCTCTAGCACTCTCCCCACATGGCCAGCACTGCAGGAAGGTAGAGAGGGAGACAACAATTACCCAGTCAAGGGGCTATTACCTGGTTGAACCTGTTCAGTTCAGCTTTCACTTCACCAGGAGCATTCTGACGAAGGAGGAAGAACAGAGCGCAACGCCAGATACTTCATGGACCTGGCCTTGAGATCAGGGCCGTCCCATGGCCGTTGGTTGATATCTGGATCACCAATGCTAAATTCGAGGGTACGCGTGGTTTTTTAAGTTCACCCCTGTGACCTTGCTGATATCTCTCACGGGCCGGCCAACAATAGAGCTTTTATCGTTGACAAAGGATGTGGTCTTCATTCAGGGGGCAGCGTCCAACGCGGCAAGGCTCGACCGAGCCAACAACTGGTTTATTTGACTACAAGGCTCCAAGATCTAGGACTGGACCCGCTTGGAATGCCGCTTCACCAGACCGGCGGGTTGGGTTTGGCGATCCATCATCAGCCAACCAGACATGACCGACGTCCAATGGGAATCCAGCCACCAGACAGGATAGGAAGAACCGGACCTCGCCAAACAGTCGGAAGTTTGTCTCAGAAACAAACCTATCATCCGGTTGTTGGTCCAGGACTTTGTTTTGTCACATTATTTCTTTCCAGCGCCTAGTCTGGGCATACCTCGACGCCACCACCTTTGTCTTCCGAACCTCAAAAATGTCTCTCGCAACTGCTTCTCGGAGACGCTGGGTTCACTGGCACCGAAAATAATGCCATCTAGTATTGAGTGATAAAAAAATAAAAAAGGAACAGAAGACAACACAAGGCAGAACTTTTTGCAGCGGATTCCTCAAGAAGTTATCTGAATCGGCTGACAATCACTACTAGAGACGCACCTTCATCTTTTCTGGCCAGGACGGGAGAAGGCTTACAGAAGCAAAAATCGCTACGGGTTCGCCCAGGTCTCTGCCACAGGATACTCCTAGTGTACCGAACGGACACTATACTCCGAGAGAGCATCCTGCTTCTGGGAGGCAACCTCCTCCTGGGGATTTGAGGGACATAGTGCTCCAGAGATCCTAGGGAGTACTATACTACCCGAGGAATGGTTGTCTCTTCTCCGGGGCATACTGCTTCTACGAGAAACACCACGCCTATGACGCCTCCTGCGCCGTCGTTGAACACTGTTCCATGGTGAATGCTGTTCTTACTAGGGACGATACTAGTCCTCCTCGAGGCTGCCATTTTCATCCGACGCCAGCCGGGGCAGTGACGTACGGGTCTGGGCCCATGCCCCAGGACCAGTCAGCAGCAATTGAAGGTCCGCTCATCACGTCTGGTTTAAGAAGACAGGATCATGTTAGAGGAAAATCTCAAAGAAAAAAGAAAACCGCTCCTCAATATGGAACACTGGCACAGTCAGTCTAGCAACAATACGGCCATCCGTATACTTCCCAATCATACATCCCATCAACTGCATGGAATGAAGGCCCGCAACACCAAGAGAATTACAACTATAGAGTTACAGCAGAAGACGACAGACGAAATACTGACGTCTCAACCCGTTCGAAGATACCACCCTATCTCCATTTGGACAGGAGGAAAACAGGAGTTGGCACTCACTCACCAAGGTCGTCAGGCGACAATTCAACGTGGAGATCCTCATATGGTATCCCCTGAGTCGCCAACCCCTGTGCAGTTCCCGCCACAATATTTGTGGGACACGAACCACCGTGGCTGGGGCTGGCAGAGATGCTCGTGATGGCATTGACAGTAGGGTGGAGGGCTTAACTCGACCGCACGGGGCGTGGAGCATTTCCTTTCCATACAGCACCAACGGGCGCCGTGAGGTTGACGGTGCTAAGGCAACAACGATCGGGCAATAACAGGCGCTACAACCTAGTAGGATACGGATGGGATATGCTTTGTGTAGTTTGATTGGGCAGTCCTCCAATTGTAGATCGCTGAAGTTGGAATGCGGTCGGGGGAGTTGAGGGAAGTTTTCAGAAGGGGTTTAAGAGGGGATGGGATCTGGCCTTCAACTTCACTTGGTAAGGTTTCTGGAGGTGGTAAGTCGTCGAACCGAAATGGAAAGATCTGCTTTGGACATGTACAATATGTTCCGCATTCTGGTGGCTTGGGGTCGTGGTCTCGATGGCTTGGGAAGTGGCCGGGGAAGCAGAAGTAAAAAGGGGTTGGCTTGCTGACGCCTCTTGACCCCACAACCATCCCTCCCGATTTTCCAAAGGCCAGCGAGCACTGTTCTGCCGAACGACAACATGTCATCTCGTTAAGATATACGCGTCCTGAGCAAAGTCATTGCCTGGCATATGCGGCCTCTGTCGTTCGCGTAGGGTCATCCCCACTTGGCAAGACAAGATCACCACCGAGGAGCTTGAGAATTCAGCTGCCTGCGGGAGAAGTGGGATAGGGGATCTCATGGAACAGTGGCCGCGCACTTGAACCCCGCATCAAGTTCGATTTCGCCAGGCATCATCCATTGGCTCGAGGCTCCCACATCTGTGACGTCCCATTCGTCAGCAGCTCATCACCACTCCTCGTAGGGCTGAGATGTGTCTCTTGGCCTGATGCACGAGATGGTTGCTGTGCGACGTGGCCGCGACTCCTTCTCCTCTTGGGTTCCAGACATCTTAGAGACCCTCCTCTTGGCGCAGAGAGAGCGCGACGGGGCATTGGATGGGTGACCCTGAGCAAGCGGAACAGCTGCAGAATGGCTGACCCTTGCCGTGATTTCTTGCGCAACCCGATTCTGGGGCAGGCGGGAGGCCCAAGACGGGTCAGCCCTACGGGAGGTGGCAGGCCACGGCCCACGTCGACAAGCGTGGAGTCCCTTTATCTGCTTGCTGACACGCGAGCGGAAAGGCGAGATGCAAAGTGGTGGATGGACGAAGGACACAGAGACCAATGGGAGTCGTCGAGAGAAACATGGCAGTTTCTTTCCTCTTCGCTCCCTGTATGTGACTCTGCGCCTTTCAGCGAGAGGTTGGGGGCTGCAACAAACTTGCATCTGGCGGTCCTGAGCCGCACCCCTGTGTTCTCCTCGCCGAAGATGCCGCCAGCGAATGGGACCCGCCAAGCGGCAGTCTCTGACCGCTGGGGAAAGTGCTCGTCTTTGGTCCCGAGTTTTCCTCTTGTCAACCGTTCCGGGCTCTGTACCGGCAGACGGGCCGTTGTTTGTTGAGACTTGGGATGGGGCCCTCACAGTTGACCATCGCACGAAAGACCAGCAATATGACCGATTGTGTTCTTAAACCCGGGTTCTCAGGAGGTCAGACTCTGTCAGACCATCATCCACCACCTCCAAGGTGGCACCGGCTGCCCGAGATGGGGCGGCTGGCGGCTGAGCCACATGAAGTCCTGCAGATGCCCCCAACCCTTGTGGCAGTTGCGGGACTTTTTGATTGCTGTCAGAAGCGAGCACAAGGCCCTGGCCGCAACTTGAAAGAACAACGACGACCACGGTTGCAGCTGCGAAGAACGGCATGTCGCATGTTTGTTGACGTGTCTCGCCCACAGTGGCAGATGCTCGGCATCATAATGTTCGTCATTCCCCGAGCTCGAGATGTTCAAAAATGTCTGCCTTTCCGAAAGATTGGACTGCCAGAAACAGACGATGCTGCTGAGGACGCCCGTGCTGGGTCGCGGTACCAGAAGCGGATGAGATATGGTAGCTCGGTACCTGCATTTTGTGCTATGAAGCTCCCCCTTGGCAGGTTCTCATTTAGCGTCCACCCCAGATATCCCAAGTGAGACACCAGTGGGAACTTCGCAGCCAACAGACGCTATCAATAGCGCGCGATTTGGCGCTGTGATGCACCGCAGTTGGAAGGATTCAGGTCTGGCCAATTGGGCAAGGGCAGGGCCGAGCTGCGCCTGCCTGGGTCCCACTCGTTGCCAGGGACCCTAGTTGGCCCAGCAGGCAGCAGCGTTGGACAGACCACCGCATTTCTCATCAACTCTCCGGGACCCAGGACGCGAGACACACCTCGTCCCACGAGCTCTCCGTCACCCGCGTTTCTTCCCTTTCTCCTCCCATTTCTTGACACCTTCGCACCTGAGGCCATTTTGACAAACAATCTTACCCTTGGCGGACAGCTCAGGCACTGATCAAGCTCAGACAAGCCACTCAGAAATCTGCGACCGTCGCTCGCCGCTTTTCTGTTATAGGACTTCGTTGTCCTTCGGCACGAATCTATCTCACGAATCTCGTGCCCTTCCTTCCTTCGACATTCATCAAGGACTCTGAACGGCCTGCCCGATCTCGACCTCTCGTCCTGTCGCCAGGTCCTGATTCCACTGCGACTCGGGTCCCTGGCGTTCATCAGCGTTGACCATCCCAACCTTGGTAAGCTCAAGACAGTTGTCCGGCTTTCTCATCATCCCCCTTTTACCCCGTTGGGGCTTTGCATCTCTCACACACCCCTCCTCCCCCCCCCCCCCCCCCCCCCTTCTCCTTCCCTCCCGCGGCGCAATCTCCCGCAAGGGCAAGAAACAACTCTGCATCGGGTGTTGCAGCTCAACTGTGACTCACGCACTCAGCGTCGCTCAGCCGGACAATGAACCCATTGATCACTGACCTGAGGTCTGGACACAGTATTCCGCCCACTGATCCTCACAAAGCCTCGAGGTCTCTACGGCTGCCAGCAACTATGTCGACCAATCCGCGCCGAACCCCGGTGACTCGCTCGGCCTCGAGGGGCCTGAGCATTAAGACGAACGTGGTCCTCAAGAAGGGAGCAACCTTTCATTCTCCCACCACTCCCCCAGAGACTCCTGAGAGGGCCTTTCGGCCGCCGTCGTTGCCCCGACGGTCACAGACAAACCTCGACGATGTCATCGATGCCCATCGCCGCCGTGTTGCCTTGACCCTTGGCGACATCGACAAGACCCTCGCGGGTCTTTGCAAGGACGACTCCGCCGCTTCACATCCACCCGCAAGACGCTGCGAGACGAGACCCTCCACTTCCGCGGGGTCCCTCCTTGATCACACTCTCGATTCGGCTAGGTCAAGCAGGAGCCGGCGGAGCGCCGGATGCTTCGGCCTCGTTCACGCCGGGCTGCGCGTTTCCATGAGTCGGACAGCGGCCTTGGAAACTTCGATCACCTCAACCAGGGAGAAGCAGGCAGTGATGCAGGACAAGATGGTGAAGACGTCGGCTGTTACAAGGTCTGCCGCTGCTCGTCGGCCGGGGCTGGCACGCTCGCCGCTCTCAGCCCTCGTGCGACGAGCCGCATTTGCGAGCACACCCTCAAGCCGCTGCTCGGCAAGAAGGCTTCAAGGATTTCCACCCACTTTTGCTTGAGTGCCCACGGAAGATGCAGGAGGGCAGATCGTCTGCCTGAGAGATCTTGAGAAAACATTGCTTCTCGTTGCTCCAGTAAGTGAGCTCATGGCTGACGAAGGTGTGAGGGGTGATACTTATCGCGCCTTGCTTTTAAAGGAGAGGACCAAGGTTGCAGAACTCTATCTCGATTTCTGCCTCACAACAATTCGATGCATCCAGGCGACCGTTGAGTACCTCAGCGACCGCGAGCAGACTCGCCCCCGCGACGTCCCCTACACAGCGGCTACTTTATTGACCTCGTCGACCAAATCCGCCAATACGCCCAACAGTTTGCCGACGCCAAGGAAGGGAACCAAGAGGAGATGGATGTTGATTCGTATGGCCATTCCATTCCTCTCGGTTCGGTCAATCCCGCTAATGTGGTCACCAGCACTGACGAGATCAAGCTCCACGGCGGAATCCACATCAACGGACGCCCGGCCGAGCTTGTCCGCGTCAAGAAGAATGGGACAATGGTCTCGTTAGCGACGGGCGAGCTCGTTGAGAAGCTTGAGGATTCCCAGGACATGGTGGGCTTCAAGCGGTCGGCTAGCCAGGAGCTGGCGGACGAAGAGGAGATCATGCGCTCCATGGCAAGGCGGAAGAAGAACGCCAGTCCAGAGGAGCTCGCTCCCAAGAAGTGCCGAGAGCCCGGCTGCAACAAGGAGTTCAAGCGGCCCTGCGACTTGACCAAGCACGAGAAGACGCACTCTCGGCCCTGGAAGTGCCCCGTCCCCACTTGCAAGTACCACGAGTACGGGTGGCCGACGGAGAAGGAGATGGACCGTCATCACAACGACAAACACTCGGCCAGCCCGCCGATGTTTGAGTGCTTGTACAAGCCATGCCCGTACAAGTCAAAACGGGAGTCGAACTGCAAGCAGCACATGGAGAAGGCCCACGGCTGGACCTACGTCCGCACCAAGACGAACGGGAAAAAGTCTGGCTCTAGCGTCAACGGCAACTCAGCGCACCCCACACCGCAGCTCCAGAACATCCCGACACCTTCGAGCGAGCACAGCATGGGCGTTGCCACGCCTCCTGATGACTGGAGCCATATTTATGGAAACAGCCTTGACTTTCCCACGTATATTCCCAACGACACGGACTTCGGCATGATCCCTCAGGAACTGACGCTTGACTACTCGCCCATTGACAACCCTACTCCCTCTACCGATTGCGGCCTGGATCACAATTCTGCGTACCAGGATCTCGCGACTGATTTCACTCTGTTCGAGGACATCTACAGCGCCCCCGTGCAGTTGCCCACTCCTCCTCCGCTCCACTCCAACGTCTACAGCAAGGATATCGCCCAGCAGTTCATTCCTTTCACCACGGCCGAACTCTGCCAGCCACAGCCTGCCCAGCTGTCGCCAATTGGCCAAGGGAACGCCATGCTCTTCACACCGAACTCGCTGTCCGATTTGGATGAGGGTTTGACGAGCACAACGAGTTCGCTGCCATCACCAATGCTGTGAATGGCGGCGACTTTATCCTTTTCCCCAACGGCGGAGCCTCGAAACCAATGTACAACGAGTCGCTGTTCGCCGCAACAGAGATCCCGCCAAGCATGAAGGTGAACCATGCTCAGCCGTCGTCGCAAGACTTGCTGAATGCTTTCAACGGCGTCGATTGGGCAGCGCAGGATCTGAGCACATACCTTCCCTTCTAAGCGAGAGGACTGGGTACGCTTCTATTTGAGGGATGAATGCGATGCGGCGTTTCCTTTGCTATATCAGACCTGATGATTTTATCCGCTGTCGGAGGACCAGGAAATGAGCTGTGTGTTTATGATGTGACGAAGCAGGCGTTACGATTCGGAGAGATTGGAACCGTGGAGGTGTATTGGTAACACTGTTCAGAACGGCCATCTCTATTGTATCTCAATCTCGATTCTGCGTTTTCGCATCCTTTTCTCAAGGGCGGTTTTTCCTTGTTGAGAGTGGTTCAGACCGTCAAAGAAGGGAGGTGGATGAAGTGGGAGATTCTTTCGGAAAATACGTCGAAGGGAATGTAATCTGGTTTCCCGCCATTAGGTAGATTCCTCTCAGCCAATAATCGATGGCCACTCGGTCTCAAAGCATTGCTCTCTAATTGCGACGTCTGACCTCACCAAGTGGCCTTGCCTCGTCAGCTCTCTCATTCAGCAAGAGCCTCGAGCCAAGGGGTGGCTCGTGCGCCCAACTGCTGTGGGGCATCTGGAGAGCTCGGCTGAATATTTTTGCTGACAAGCAAAGCATAGACAAGATTCCACTTTTCCCTCGAACTTTTTCTCTGATGATCCAACCTCTTTATGAAAATCGTCCCGGCGGCGGCAGCGGATGGACGAGCGAACGATGGAGGAATCAGCAGCTTGCTTGCCAGGAGTGTATTTGGCAATATGGTACTTCACTGTCTGAGTTCAATTGACTCGCGACGGGGAATTGTTCCTTTGCAAAAGTCACGACCCAGCCTCGGCCTCCTCGACCCTGTTCTCGCAAGGTAAGCCCGCCTCTTTCCTCTCGCCAGCACAAAAACGAAGACGGAAGGAAAAGGTCGCCACATGATGATCTTCGCAACGCCGGTTGCAACCCTCACTTTACCAGTATTAGGAAGAGCCGTCTGAACCTCCCCGGGGCATGCTTTGCGCCTTTGGCTTTTTGGTCGGGGTGAAAAGGAGCCTCCCTCGGCTGCCCACCCGTCTACGCCCCTTTTCTCGTGCCTTTCTTCTCAGCCCGCTTTTTCCTCTGGCCTAACACCTGGGGAGAGAAACGCATGCATCGTCATATGCTGGCGGGGCTTGGGGGAAGCGGAGGGAAGGGGGGTGTGTGGGTGGGGCTGGTGGTTATAATCTGGGTTTCTGAAGGGGCCTTTTTGTTGTGTTGTTGTTTTGTTTGTTTGTGAAGAGGATAAGATATTATCTGGACAAGGTGCTGACTGTTTGAAGTTCCCTAGGTCGAGCGGGTTTGATATCGAACCGAGACGCAGCCTGAGAACGAGAGCGGCGACGGGTAACAGGGAGGTGTGGGGCCTGGTTTGTTGGCCGACGGTGTCATTGGAGTGCGAAACCAACAGCGGATTATTTAGGATATCAGCAGGCGGTCTGGATAGTAATAAGGACCTCCGTGGCCGCTGGTAGGATAGGATGAGAGAAAATGATCAAAAGAGCGAAAATGCTCATTCTGGAGGAGGCTGGATTGAAGTGACTTTATTATCGTGCTCTACTTTCCGACAGAATGCTGGGCTTCCACCACTCACTGCCACCAACCAAGATGGTCAGAAACAACGCTGCCGAGTATCATTTTATTGTTCCCACAGCTATCCTCCAAAATCGTACACTCCATCTTGTTCCTTAGCTTTCTTTACAAAGAAGATACACCCCTCGTCCCATTCTTCGCCCCATTCTATTTGGCAAAGTGCAGGTCGTAACCCAGCCACTTCCTCCTCACTACCTGTTCAACCGACAGACCCGGATAACCATACGTCAGCGGCAGGAAGAAGTACCAGCTGGCCGCCACCACAGTCAGGATCACACCAGCCGCGATCCACGTCGCCATCAGGCTCTGGCCGGCAAACCGCTCGCGAGCCGTGAGGTGGCGCTTGGGAGGCGCCGCCGCAGCGCCCTTGTTGCCGGCCTTGGCGACCTGGTAAGCAATCTCGTGCTCGGCGGCGTCCTGACTGAAGACAAACTCGACCAGGGCGCCCGTGACGAGGGTCGAAGCCAGGTGGGCGGGCAGATAGTGGTGCAGGAACAGCTGGCGGCCCATGACGTAGAAGGGGAAGTAGTGTGTGGCCCAGGCGAGGAAGAAGAAGCCGGTGGAATTGTAAAGGCGGAGCGCGAGCCTGGGTTATAGTTAGTTATGGTTTCAGCTGCAGAGTGTGATTTGACATGACTTACGGTGATCCAGCGCGTCAATGCCGCGGCGCAGCGAAAACTGGTCCGCCAGGACAATGCCGACATAGATGGCCAGCACACTGCTGGGCGATCCACCAGCCGACGGGGTTTCCGAGGAAGTAGATCTGCTGGCGGGTGCTGTTCTGGGTCCAGAGCTGACACCGCGGAGCAGGAACGGCCACAGGAGGGCAGCGACGCATAGGGGTGGGCTGGCGGTGAGCTGGTTGTTGTGCCAGAACATGGATCGCTGGAGCTCGAACCACTTGCGCAGGAACGGCAGTGTCTTGATCTGCCTCTCGGGCTTCTCGCGCCGCTTGTGGTCGGCCGGGAGCGACGGGATGTCCTCGACGAGCCAGACGTTGGAGCTCGGGGCGATCTGCTTGTTGCCGTTGATCTCCTGCTGCTTATGGCCCCATTCGGGCAACGGGGTGGTGTGAGTCCACATGGCGACGACTTAGGCTGGGGTTGTGGATGAGCTGAAGGGCTGGACACACTCTTGAACTCTGGCCAGGTTTACCGTGCTCAATGCGGACTTCGAACAGCGTGTCCGCAGCCCGGTCGCCGTAGGCCTCGGCGATCGAGACCGTGGTGAACTCCTGGTTGGTGGGGTAGTACGGAGAGGCGACATCGTGGGACAAGAGGATGGTGTCGGTGACCAGGTGACGAAGCCTCACGAGGTCGTGGTTCTTGACGTGGCGGCCAAGCGCCGGCTCCTCAGCTGGTCCAGCAGGGAGGATCTGCCAGTAGTTGTTGGTGTCGTTGAAGGGGTAACCGGTGACTTGCTGGCCCTGGCTGGAGACGCGACCGTCGTCATATCTCAGGGGGTAGCGATCGGGGTGGCTGTGGAGATAGGCCTTGGTCTCCTTGTGCTTGATGGTGATGGTGTCGTAGTAGTCAATGGTCACGGCGTTTGCGAGCATGACGTTGTCGCTGAGGGTCTCCTGGAACTCAGGGGTCATGAAATCGTCACCCGGGCCGGAGAGGGTGAGAATGGAGAAGTGGACCTGAAACCAGAAGAGGTAGAAGAGGAAGGGCATGACGATCAAACCAAAGGCGCGAGCAGCGAAATGCTTGCCAAACAGGCGCAGGCTCAGGGCACCTCCCGGCCTCTTGATGTCCAGCAGGTCCCAGAGGTCGATGACGACGGCAGAACCGATGGTGATGAAGGCGAAGAGGCCGACATACTTGGTCGAGATATCGCAGGACAGAGCGAAGCCGGTCAGGATGAGCCACTTCCACCACTTCCTCGAGAACGGCTCGTGGCGCAGCTTGTAGAACTTGATGTAGAAGAGCAGGCTGCAGGCCATGGCAAAGACGAGGGTGGCATCGAGAAGGATCAGGCGCGTCTGGCCAATGTGCGCGTTGTCGAGCAGGACGAGACCAGCGGCAACAATGCAGGCGGGAAGACTGTATCCAGACTCCCACATGATCAGGTAAACGACCGAGACGGTGAGCGCACCGAGAATAGCGGGCAGAGAGCGGAAGGCCACGTAGGGGACCTTATTCACGATATAGGAATCGCCAATGTTGTCGAAGTGGAAGTGGCCATCGTAGCCAACCAACCACCCCATGAAGGCGAACAGGAGCTTGCCGAACGGAGGGTGAACATCGAAAAAGTAGGTCTTCTCGAGGTAGTACGAGGCGAACTGGGAAAGCAAGTGTCAGGGAGGTAACCAATTGGCAAGGCGGTGGAGGAGGCATACCTTGCCGAAGTGGACCTCATCGAAGACGACCTCGTTCGGGTGGCTGATGCCCCAGAATCTGGTGAGGAAGGCCAGGGCCGTGATGACGACGAACGCCACCTTGTAATCGCGCTCAGAGCCGGCGGCCTGGGATTTTGTGGTGGCGGCCTTCGCGAGCCTGTCGAGTCCAACGTCGGAGGAAGCGCCATCCTTGAACTTCTTGGCCGGGGCGGCAACGTTCCGCTGGCGCAAAGAGCCTTGAGGCGTTGATGTTGTGGCCATGGCGGGTAGACTGGGAGAAAGGGGGTCAGCCGGACCGTGGTTCGAAAGTCAACAGGCCAGCAATCTGGATGGAATTTGGAGGGTTCCCAGAGCATGTCAGACATGTCACTAGGTTCCACGATCCAGACAATGCCGAACAATGCCATGCCACGGCCGTGGCCTGACGATCACTGTTCGGACCAGGCGCAAAGACAGAATAAGGCAGAGATGCTGCAGAGAGAGACAACGACAACTCACCTTGCAGACACGCAGAACCTCTACCCTCCGGCCGAAAGAAACAACCAAAGCAGAAACAAAAGGAAGTTAAAGATAGTCGAGAAGCTGAAGAAAGTTGGGTTCAGACAAAGAGAAGTGAATAACTGGGGATATTCCGCGTGTTAAATTGGCTGTTCCCCTTTAAGCCTTCCTCCTGACAGCAGTGGCAGGGCTGATGAATGGTTCAGCTTCGCCGCTCCACCGCGATTTTTCTGGACACCTGGCGTCACAGCAGGCCCACAGGCACATTGCCAAGAGCCAAAGCCAGTCAGCGTGGCCCAAGCTCCAAGCACCCTCTTGGCCCGGCCCGGCCGGATCGCGGGGTTGGCCCGCTGGTAACCCCTCCTTGCCGTGGTGGTCCGAAGAACGGAGCGGGGCCGGGAGAAAGCGAGCCAGAGGTCAAAATCGCGGCATTCTCGCGTCCTCTGTCATGTTTCCAATCGCTGCTAGACGACTTCTCCCAGTGCTCTTCAGCTCAGTTTCAAGACTCCATCACGCTCCAGACCCCTCCACGCCATGTCTGCCACCCCCGTCTTCACCACCAAGGCCGCCCCGGGTAGGTCGCCGATTCCCCTCATGTGATCTGAAGGGCGGGTTACTGACACACGGATGTAGTCGCGGGCCCCTACGTATGACTCCAATTCTTTGGCATGGCCGTGTCTATGATAGATCCCAAGTCTGACTGCTCACAGTCCCAGGCCATCAAGACCCCCAACGCTATCTACTGCTCCGGCCAGATTCCCTGCACTGCCGAGGGCAACCTGGTTGAGGGCACCATCCAGGAGAAGACGGCCGCCTGCATCGGCAATCTCAAGGCCGTCCTCGAGGAGGCCGGCTCGTCCATCGAGAAGGTGGTCAAGGTCAACGTCTTCTTGACCGACATGGACAACTTTGCCGTGAGTATTTCTGACCGCTTCGCATAAGTCTATTTACTGACATCGACACAGAGCATGAACGAGGAGTACGCCAAATGGTTTGTCCACAAGCCCGCCCGCAGCTGTGTCGCCGTCAAGCAGCTGCCCAAGGGCGTCGATGTCGAGATTGAGTGCATTGCTCTTCCATGAGCTGCGGGCTCAGCATTGTGAATAGAAAGGAATCAGAAAAATATATACGCCGGTTTTAAATTGACTGACTGTCTCTTATAACCGCTTGCCCCTTTCCACCCATTTTCCAGCACTCCGGTGTCGACTTCTTGTGTCGTGGCCAAGGATCGACATGTGGGGCAACCAACGATGATGACGAACAGTTTCTCACGACTTGCCCATTGAGCAGCTATTTTCTCTGATAGATCCTTCGATCCCTGGGTCCATCGCTAAGGTTTACTTAAATGCCTAACTTTGCTTTTTCCACGGCGTTCTGAGTCGAGTCGAGAACCTGTCCAGCAGTGAGCCCGGTTTGGATTACACACCACTTCATTGGTCCAAGGCGCGTGAACAACCACCCGCTGGTGACGGGCCGCGTCAGCCACCTCTTAAACCAGCATCGTGTCCCTCCAGCCCGGTCCCGCACATATCGGTCATCGGCAACAGACTTTGCCGCTCTCTCTCGGACATCCGGGAGACTCAATTCCACGTTTCACTCGGGCCCCGTTCACCCTTCACCATGGCACCGCCGGCTCCCGTGAGCCCCAACCAGGGTGACGCCGGCCGTCCCAAGGAGCCATCAGCAATTTACAAGGTGAGTCCGCTGATACCGCCCGACCCTGGCACCCTGTTGACTTCACCCCTTTTCATCGTCCTCTTTCCCGTTGTTCCCTGCCAACCCCCTCGACCACCCAATCTCACCACCCATAACTAACCCTCCCGACCCACGCAGCTCGTCATGACCCCCATAATCTTCACCTCCTTCCTCCTCTCCCTCATCCTCGTCGACCTCCGCCACTCGGCCCTCCGCGCACACTACCACGCCGAGCAACCGCCCACTCACACCCGCCCCCGCCGGATACCAGCATGGCTGCACCGCATCCTCTACCGCTACCAGCCCTATCAGTACGTCGTCGTGGACGAGAATGGGCGGCCTATCCCCGCCACCACCTCTCCCGCTGCTGGAGGGATTCGTCGTATTGGTAGTAGTGGTAGTAGTGGTAGTAGTGGTGGGCTGAGCAGTAGCGTGCAAACCCCCGCTGTGAGCCCGGGCAGTCCCGGGTCGATAGGGCAAGGGGTGAGGATTATTATCATAGTAAGCAGCGGAAGTTGATGAAGATGGAGGCGGCCGAGGCGTTCGAGATCAGGGGGAGTGTGTTGGCTGCGCTGGGGGTAGTCAGCTTGCTCGGGATGTGGGTCGTCTGGAGGGTTGCTGGGTGGGCGGCGGGTTGGGGGTGGGGGTTGGTGGTGTGAGATGTGGGTTTTTTAGTGAAAGGGCAGGCATGAGGAATGGTTTCTGGGGTCGGATCGTTGGGTTTGGCGTTAAGTGGTGCTCGAGATTTGGATTGGATTGGGGATATGATGCCGAAAGTGTTTCAACAAAACATTGGTTGGGGGTGCCAAACATGTCCGGGAGGAGTTCGCCAACATACCAGAAGATATGTGAATGATAACAGCCAGCACAGTTGTCCTGGTCCCCCTCATGTGGCTAGAGGCTGGACATTGGGACTTACGATGTCTTAGGAACTGAAATATACATGGTTCAACCGCATTCGTCGGGTTGAAGCAGCTTAGGGCTGATGAAGAACTGCGGCCTAGATTTCTGTACATGGACAATCCAGTATGTCACCTCAGGCATCATCTGGCCGATTCCAAACATATGTCAACTCCATCACCCCCCTTTCCGAACCCTTCAAACCACTGCTCTCCAGCCTCCTTGAACCCCTCCCTCTCATACAGTCCCTAGCAGCATTCAGCTTACGCATCGTTGTTAACTGGCACTGCCGGAACCCCTTCTCTCTTACAAAAGCCCATAGCCGCCCGCAGAAGTTGCTTCCCCACCCCCATGCCCCTTGTCGACGTATCCACAATGAAACACCGCAGTCGAGCTATGTCTCCCTTCCCGTAATACTCTCCGTCGACATACACCACTCCCACAATGCGCTCCATGGGTGGTGCCTTCGAGTCCTGTGCTGGATTCCTCAAGATGGCTGACCACACTTGGTTCACAGGCTTGTCTAGCCGCGCCAAGAGATCCCCTAATCCCTTGGACAATGCTGCCTCGAACTCCCTCCCCCAGCCCTCTGTTTGGTAATAAAAGTCCAGATGCATCTCAAGGGTGCGGCGAGTATGCCCGGGCGGTAGCCTGGATGATGCTGATGCTCGGCCAGACTGGCGGCTCAGGGGTCGCTGCTGGTGTGATGGCGAGAGTGGGATTGGTCTGGCCTAGTCTTGTTTGTTCCAATGCGGCTGCGTAGGCGCGGAACGCCTCCGTGATGTTGGAGCCTGCCCCGGGAGGGGCGGCGGCAAGGGCCTTGGTGACCTGTTCCTGGGCGTAGGTGTTGATCTCGGAGAGCGTTTGCACTCCAGCAGCAGTGAGACAGTAGCTTTCTTCATGTTCGGCAGCAGCGTCGCCATCTTGATTTTGTGGGACAGGACATTTCTTGATAGCACCGCTTGACACGAGTTCTGTCAGGGCGTGCGCCAACTGGGTTGGGGTGACTCTGAGCTCGGCGCAGAGCTCGGGAAAAGCCCGCCGCCCATAGTCGCCGATCTCGATCAGACAGTGCACGGCAGCCGGGGAGAGAGGAAACGGGGTAAATGTAGGTTGTAAGAAGCCCCTTCGCGCACCAGTTTCCGCGATGCCTCGCGCAGTGGCAGGACTGAATCGTCGGGTGGCAGAGCCTCCGGAAAGAGTGCCGAAGACATCTCTGCGATAGACGTCGCTATGCTTGTGAGGGCTCTTGTTCAGGTTATCGCTCCGGTTGAGGTATTGAACTTCCATGTCGGGATTTCGTTCCCATGGAGGAACCGTGACCTGATCTACGAGACGACACGAGCTAAGGTA
Source organism: Achaetomiella virescens (assembly GCA_031001845.1). Taxonomy (NCBI): domain Eukaryota; kingdom Fungi; phylum Ascomycota; class Sordariomycetes; order Sordariales; family Chaetomiaceae; genus Achaetomiella; species Achaetomiella virescens. The sequence goes on from JARNGD010000086.1 coordinate 122,333, forward strand.
GGGAGGTATGTATTGCGGCCGATCTCGGGAACTGCTTGGCAGCGCCCTTCAGATGTCAAATGGCAAGCGCCACCCAGCACGACACTTCCCTTACCTCAGGGCGTTACCTGGTAAGTACCCCCACCTTACCAACTTCGATTCTGGATGTTTGACGCCTCGAGCGACACGGCTTCCGGCCGTTTATTCTCCTCAAACTTCCCCCTTTCTTGGGTGTTGCCATAGCAACCATGCCAATTCCGACCTTTGGAGCTGGACCTAAAGGGAAGACTGACTTGACATGAGACAGAATCTGGAAGAGCCTGAGGCTGCCACGATGCGTCGACGTCCAAATCCTTCCGATAGGAAGGAGCAGCCGAGGAGGAGGCATCCTTCCGCTCATTGGCCACGTCCACAGCCGACTCAGTTCCTTCCGAGGTCCTTCCTACCAAGCCTACGAATCTGAGCGTCTCGCCCAACTTCCCCCATTTAACATGCAATGTCCATACGGGGTCCATCGCAGTGGCGGACCCTTGACACTGCTGCAAAGCTGACGTGGGCTCGTCACGCCGGCAACAGATCGCAGATGCTCCAGCAGCAAATGGTCGGCGCCCCGAGCTCCCGGCCACCGACAGCACAACACCCGGCACGGCGTCCCGCGGGACACCCGCATCCCTCGAGCCGAAAGCAGTGATTTCCAGCGGACGCCAATAGACATTTGGCTGGCCAGAAGGAGCAATGTTCCGCCGAGCCACGATACTGCCCATGTTCTCCGCCCTCGGCACCGGACACCACCGAAAACGTCAGCGCTCATTGGACAACGGCACGGAGCCGAAGAACATGAATTGCTCCGTCGTTGTCTGGCTGGCGAGTGCGGCACCCATGTCAACATATTAGCGCTGTTAATTGCTTGACACGGGACGCCTCTGTCAGCATGGAGTTCCAAGACAACTCTTGGCCAGCACTCCGGAACTGCTGGCCTGCAGGTTACGTCAGCTCCTCTCCAGCCCTTAATACTCTCTCAAGCAGCTCTTCTGTTCGAACCCTACTTCCAGGCCTACTCGGAGCTTTTCGTAGTGGAGGGCCGACAGGACCCCGGCCGCGGCATCATTAGCAGTGCCGAGTAGCCTCAGAACAACTGAGAAGTCCACCTCTCTCTCTCTCTCTCTCTCTCTGTGTGTTTGTGTGCATATATAGATACCCTCTACTACCCCCGTCGCCTTCGACTTGAATCAACAGGACCACAACCAGGTATCCATCCACCGCCCGCTTATCATCCATGTTTCCCTACCGCCTCATCTCAGCCGTGTCGTTCGGGGGCGCCTACCTCTTATCTTCAGGCAGGATCCCTCAATGGCCCTAGTCGGGTTCCTACCCGCCTTCACGGCCTTGTGGAGCACCCAGCTCCTGCTCTGGGCTCTGTGGGCTGTGATACTCTATCCCAAGCTTTTCTCGCCTCTCCGCGGGCTCCCAGAGCCCACCGGCAACTCAATGTTCATGGGCCAATTCGGGACCATCAGACGCTCCCCGACTGGGGTGCCCATGATGGAGTGGTATGCCTTCCTTGATGACCGACACCCAGCTTTCAGATGACCAGCTTCCTGACTATTTTAGGATCAACTCAATTCCAAACGATGGCTTGATCCGCTACCTTGGCCCCTTTAACCAAGAGCGGCTCTTTATCACCTCGCCCAAAGCTCTCGCCGAGGTGCTCGTCACCAAGAACTACGACTTCGTCAAACCGGGTGAGTTCCGCTACAACCTCGGCCGCATTCTGGGCATCGGAATTCTCCTCGCCGAGGGTGACGAGCACAAGATGCAGAGGAGAAACCTGCTTCCCGCCTTTGCCTTTCGCCACATCAAGGATCTGTACCCGGTCTTCTGGGACAAGGCGCGGGAAGGTGTGCAGGCCATGACAGAGCAGGTCCTCCGAGACGCCAAAGAAGTTAACTCGGAGAAGACGGCCGTCATCGAAGCTGGCAACTGGGCCTCGCGCATAACCCTCGACATCATCGGCCTGGCCGGTCTGGGCAGGGACTTCGACGCCATCAAGAACCCTGACAACCCCCTGACCGCAGCGTACGCGCGAATCTTCAAGCCCAGCCGCCAGGCACAGCTACTTCAGCAGCTACTCTCCGTCATCATCCCTCCCAAGATCGTCGCCTGGCTCCCAGTCAGGCGCAACGAAGACATCCAACCGCAGCCTCCTTGATCCGTACCACCTGCGCCGAGCTCATTGCTGAGAAGAAGCAAAAGCTCGCCCGAAAGGAGCTCTCCGACCCGGACATCCTCTCGGTGGCCATCGAATCCGGCGGCTTCACCGACTCCAACCTCGTCGACCAGCTCATGACCTTCCTCGCCGCAGGCCACGAGACCACCGCTGCGTCCATGACTTGGGCCGTCTACCTCCTCGCCAAGCATCCCGAGGTCCAAACCCGCCTGCGCACCGAGATCCGCGCCCACCTCCCTTCCCCGGACAACCCGGACGCCACCGTCTCCAGCCTCGACATCGACCACCTCCCCTACCTCAACGCCGTCTGCAACGAAGTCTTGCGCTACCTCGCCCCCGTGCCCTTGACCCTCCGCGTGCCGCGTGCGATACCTCCATCATGGGCCAGTTCGTGCCCAAGGACACGCACATCATGCTCGTGCCCTGGGCCGTGAACAAGTCAGAGGCTCTGTGGGGCTCCGACGCGCGCGAGTTTGATCCCGAGCGGTGGATGCCCAAGTTCGAGGGCGACAAGCGGGCCGCGAGCGGGGGAGCGTCGAGCAACTACGCTTTATGACCTTCTTGCATGGGCCGCGCAGCTGTATCGGGCAGGCGTTTGCCAAGGCCGAGTTTGCGTGCCTGTTGGCGTCGTGGGTGGGCAGGTTTGGCATGGAGTTGGAGAATGAGGAGGAGAGGGATGAGAGCAAGATTGAGGTGAAGGGAGGTGTTACGGCGAGGCCGGCGAAGGGCATGTTCATTAGGACGACCGTACTGGAGGGGTGGTGAGCGGGAAGGCCGGAGGAGGTGTGGGGGCAGAAGCCGTTGGGGAGAGCGTCCTCTGTTTCTGAAGAAAATGTTCAGCTTTGTAGGATTCGATAGGCAGGAGTCACGGCGTTTAGGATACAAGGTGCTTTTTTGTCGAAGTTATGACCATGGATCCTCGAGACTCGTTCTTCACGGGTACACTATCATGACGCAGGTCTAAACTCCCGCGAAGCGTCCCGTTTGGAAGTTGCTCCCATGCTGCTCCATCGGGAGGGCCGAGTATGAGAAGCAGCAGGGAAAACTGAGCTGTAATCTTTTGCTTGGGCACTGGGGCAACAGCCCGGGCAAGAGGAGACGGTGTTCTGAGGATCCTAACAGCTTGCGGAAGGCCCACCCGTGGCTCAGGGAGGGCGGAAAGGAGAAAGGCCGGCCGGCAAGAAGGGAGAGATGAGGTATCTCCGGATGCTGTCAACGCCGCCGAAGAGACATGGCCATAGATAGCATTCTGTTCGCTATGACACCTGCATAGAGCGGGTTGTCGCCCCTTGGGTTGAGGAGCCGGACTGCTTCCCGTCTTATTGATCAAGGCGAAGTTCACCATTCGGCTGTGATTCCAGGGGAAAGGTACTGACTGATGCAACCTAACTCAGGTGAGGAACAGTCGATCTTGAAGTAAGTGGCGGTTCATCGTGTTGGTAACATTGGATTTCCCACCTGGGGAGTCGATCATCAGTCAGACCGTGACTCGCCCTCACCGCGCTGAGCTCCCGCCTTGCATGAGCTGTACAGCCCTGAACCGTCGTCCGGTCTGAAACAGAAACATCCGTGCTTCCAACAGTCCTTTGCACAGACAGTCCTTACCTATACTGCACAGTATACCCCGCCATGGCTGAACTGCATGCCAAGTGCGAGAAGGGAGGCTTAGTATACCGTCGTATACTGTACGTAGTGGTTCATGCAAGGCATCACGGGCCGTGTTTCAGTCATGACTTGCATTGCCCGGGATGATCTCCTCAAACCAAGGCACGGCCGTGCCACCACCAGCCCAAATACCGGCCCGCATTATTATCTGTTCTCTGAGAGGTGACGCACCGTGGTGAGGCACAGCTTCGACCCCCCAGTTGGGTTTTAAGTTCGGTATGTTTCTCCTGTGACCTTGGTTTCCCACGCTCTTCATCGGCAGCGTGTCGAGCGGGGCGCGGATCTGCTGGTTTGGTTGATTCTAGGAACCAGATTCATCCATTTTGATGCTGTCGTATTGGGTCGGCCGTAATCGTGGGCAAGACTACCGAATTGTAGGATTTGGTTGGAGATAATGGGACGGTAGATTCGGTGACCTGGTGTGTGCCGTGTGCCACGTGCAAGTCACGGCAGAGGCACAAAGGTGAAGTCAAACAGTTTGAAGCTGTCTAAAAACTACATTGTAAGTTCATTCATTCAGAACACGAGGCCAGACAGTCTGTGTCCGTCTGCCTGTGGGATGGTATCGTGGCAGATATCCCCAATCAAGACTCCTCGGTTCATCAACCCCTTTTCCAAAACGCAGCACTAGCAGCCGCCTTCCTTTCCAATGCCTGTTCCGTACCTTCCCAAATCCAGAAACGCCAGCCCGTCCGTCTCCTGTAGTAGTAGTCGCCGATCAGCACCAGTATTAATACACCATAACAATAATACGCTGCCAGACAGAATCGGAACCACCTCCAGAAGGTAACCAAGGTATGGGTGTGTGTGCGTGTACTATCAGCGCCAAGTCCCATGTATCCTCGCCCTCCTTAGCCCGCCCCTCTTGAGCCCAACATCGCCGTTGATCATCAGACTCTTCCACCCTGCCCACGCTGCTGCCCCGATCCTTGCCCAGGCTCCTCGCACAGTCCTGCCAGTCCGACTTGGTCAGCTTGAGCTTTTCCAACACCAGCTCGACCAGGATGCGGTCCTCTTCCGTGCTCCATGTCTCGCCGTCGGCCTCGATCACCACGTCTGTGCCACCACTACTTTCTTGTTGGGTTGTAGAATTGAACGGGACGTCGTCTGCTGTGCATATGTCGCTTGAGAAGGACGAGTGCAGGCTGTGTAGTCTGCGCGCTCGAGGCCGAGGGGGAGGACTTCGGGCGCGATGCGCGAGCGCCTGGGGGTGCGGGCCTGAGTCGGATTGTTGTTGGCGGTAGTGGTCGTGTTCTTTTTCTGGTTGACTGGGCAGATCGTGCTGTTCCGCGTCGCTGTCGTTGTCGTGGTTGTTGTATCGCCCCATGTCGTCGTCACATGCGCGCCGGCGCTTGTTGGGGCCGCGGGGGGGCTGCGCAACTGTCGCGGTGCGCTTGACGATGCGCTTCCGCGCCGGGCCGTGGTCGCTTGGTGTCGTGGTGTTATTTTCTGGCTTGTTGCGCGAGCGCAGGCGCAGTTTGAGCGGCGACGGCGCATGCGCCAACGGGGGGTGGGCAGTTGCGCGTGTGAAGAGTCCGGCGGGCTGATGGGCTCGGACACGACGTTGGAGGGTTGCGCGGGTGCGGCGAGGAGCGATTGGAGAGAGCGGCATGTTGTGAAGATGTTGCCGATGGCGGTCTGGGCCGAGAGCTGCGGCGGGCTAGCGGGCGGAGATGAAGAAGAGCGCGGACTGGAGGCGCGTCAAGGGCGGCGTTTGCGACGAGTCGCACGGCAGTGCGGACGGCAGCAGCATAGTAGTATTTGCTTTACTCAATCGTTCGTCGTCGGTATAGAGCGTTGAATATCACTATGGGGTACGGTCGCGAAGCCTGGGCTGGTAGCTTGTATAAGAGGCGCGAGGTTCGCCTGTTGGTGTCTGTTGTTGGCTGTTGGAGTGACCGGAAACAGAACAAATTGCGACGACTCGACGAATGCGCCGCTGGTGGCGAATGCGGGGGTTGATGGCAAGATAGAAGCGCGTTGTCCTAGTGGTAATAGTATTAAAGTAGTGGATTTGTCGCAAAACTGGGAATGCGCGCGATCGCAAAGAATAATTGTGAGCTCGAACCACGGTGTGGGCGCGAGCCTGGCGAAGGTGAAGGAGGGAAGGCGTTGGACGGGGGACTGGGAGAGCGACAGTGGAATAATGCGCCAAATAAGAGCTGGCCTGGCCTGACGGTACTCGGTTACAGGGGCAGTGGTGCTCAGAGAGTGGGCCACATGACGGGGCCGACAGGGCTTCCAGGCGGTGCGAAGGGCGGGCTGGCCAATGGGGCTCGGCCTGTGCGATGCAAATGCCCCTCTTCCACCTCCCTCCACAGCATTCCTCATGCAAGCACTTAAAGGAAAGTGACGAAAATGGAGCACCCTTCCTTGAGCCCCTGGTATGGCCAGAGACCTGCAGGAGCGGCACATGAGGCAAGCATCTGGATCGAGAGAGAGGATCCTGTGCCAATCCCCAACCTGGGCCTCACCCACTGCCATGGCAGCCCATCGGGACTAGAGTCGGTGATACGGGCCAGATACTGCGTACAGTATACACCAACAGGCAGCAAGGCACAGAGTGACGGGGCGGTGGGAGCTGTTTCAGACTTTCTTTCCCCTTTCACACATCTCTCAACTCCCACACCACGCCACAGACAGATCCCGGCGGGTCAACGCTCGGTTCGGCGTGACGAGCGCCACTAACTTCCCCTTGAAAAGGCAACTCGGGCGTGTCTTGTGCTCCCTCCAAGTACACTGCCGAGCATTGTACATGTTTCCAGGTATCTCCGAAGTACTCCGGCTTGTCCGGATCAGACACAACGATCTGAAGGGTGCTCATGAGGCTGGGGAGGGCGGCCGTTTGCGCCACCGTCCATGATAGCAGCGGCAGCAGCCGTGTGGAATGCGTCTCTCTGATCGCGGGGAGTGAGCACCAAATTATGGCTGCCTGCTTGCCCAGATGAACCCAGTCGCGTGGAGGGGCATTCCATTACTGCCTTCCTCGAGGCACCCAAAAGTGTTGTTTCTTGCTGCCTCCGGGTCTCCCGGTTGCTGTAGCGATAAGGATGAGGTCAGGAAGCGGGACCCCTTGCTGATCATGACGTGAACGTCGTCATGATCTTGGCAGGGCGGGAGGGTGAGACTGGCGACTCGGATCGTCAGGTCCATGTGCTGCCCACGGGAGGGAGACGTTGGGGGACATGGAAATGCAGGAACAGGGCGGGCTGCGACAAGCCACCAAGCAGTCCCTTTCTTTTCTTCTCGCCGCCGGAACCGGGCGGTGGGGTGTTTCCCCGTTCCTCACGGCCCTGGCTTGACCAGAGTAGGCAAGGCTGGTCCCGAAGATCGAGTTGCCAAGGGGGTGAGATTAAAAAAAGAAAGAAAAATCCTTCTTCTTGTCCTTCTGGGACTCGAGTATCCGTCCACCAGTTCCAAATTCCAAAGCTGGAGGCAAACATGTCCTCACAGCAGCCCCGCAGTCGACAGGTCGCGCGCATATTTGCCAGCATCAGAAAATCGCGTGGTACATAGTTGGGGGAGGAAAAAGCTGGCACCTGGAGACGCGTCTTCTCGCGTAACGAACGCGACGCGGACGCGCTTACTGTGGGTCCAATTAAAGCCACTGCCCAATGGTTGCATGATGGAGGGTAGATGTTGTCGCTGATTGGGCCCGATCGCAAACGGTTTTGCTATAATCCCTGCAGTAACCCCACACCAAGCTTTCTCGGTGCTTTGACCACTTCCCGATCGATGCGCCTTCAGCCAGCCAAGCCTTCATGACGCTCGCAGCAAAAAGAGCAAGAGGCAGGTTCTGCAGATGACCAGGCATCTGGAGAGGATGAGTAATTCCGTTCTCTTTCGAAGCCCTTATCACACAGCCCCTCAGATATCGGCGAGATAACCGCTTGGCTGATTGGCACTCTGAGTCTTTCTGGCCGAAAGTGCCGTACAGTGTCCGTGTTACTGTACCAGGATTTCTTGGCATCCTCCGACTGCCCGACGTCTGCCGAGTCCCGCTCCGGAATCCCAGCGTCCGAACGACACGGACATCAGCAGTAGGACACTGGTAGAGTTAAGTCTGCAGGCGTTGACAAGTCAGACGTCTGAAGACCTCTTCTCCTATATTCATAGCCTCAAGTGTGAGCTCTGGGTTGTCGCATGGAGTGGCTCGTGGACGCCCACCACGAACTCGGACTTTCTCATGACCTTCGTACTGGCCGTTCTGAATCTAAAAACTTTGGTTTTTGTAGTCTTGTGCTACCTAAGTACTTCATAAAAGGGCGTCAGTGCCTGACTTGAGATTAGCATGACTCACATTCCTTTCCCTGCCTCCTTGGCCCCCCACCAAGCTCTGGGACGGAGGTCACCCGAGCCAATTGAAGGGCTGAAGTGAATCCCATACAGTATCCCCTAGGAAAGCTGCCGCTTGGGCCTGAAATCGATTAAAGGGCCTCTGGAAGTGGCGGTCCATCTCAACTGTAAGACCGATCATGCTGTCTTTCACCACTATGCCAAGCCACGTCACGGTATTACTGAGTATAACAGAAAAGAGATGGAGGACGGAGCTAAGATCAGGAGTCTCACGGGTCAGTTAGAACTCGATACTAGGTATGATGAGCAAACCGTAACACCAATACATGTGACTAATTGCCAAGTCGACACTGGCAACGAGAAGCTCAACCTTGATTCTGACGGCCTGGAGCAGACTTGTGTGTTCCCAGCTCGAACAGCAGAGCCACATCCATCCAGAGTCAACAAATGGGCATCACCATCTGGATTATCCAACCTCCATGGGGCTATGACCAAACATACCGGATGCCCATCGTTCATCTCAACTGTGCATTTACTGTACTCTCGCGATCTCTCAGAGCATGGAATAGTAGAACCTGCTCTGATCGCATCAATTGGGAAGTATTTTGTCAACTCCGCGAACCTCCACGAACATGGGATGATAGTCAATGCTAGTGTGATCATGCCAGTCCAGAATACCTTTGACAATTCTGCGGATCTCCAAGTATGTGGGATGGAGAAGATGGCTTGATCACCGCAATTGTGAGATGTAATTATCTCGCAAGCACAATGTTACTATCAGTATGATCTGAGAGGTTTCTAGCTCTTTAGTACTCACCCTAGGATCTCAGGACAGACATATGGGATGGTAAATATTGATTATCTCAGTTGCAGGATGTATTTGACAACTCCGCGGCTCTCCGAAGACTTGGCATAATATATTGGAAACACGGTGACCATAGGGGTTCAGAGGTGCCACCTTCTTGAGGTTCATTGGGAATATCTAAGGATATAGGACTTTAAAGCTCCATGACCACATGTTAGTTGAGAATTGGTAGTCCTTTGTGCTTCACCTCGGGGATCTCCGAGAACATAAGATAGCAGAAACCCTGTGATTGCCTTGTTAGAGAAGTGCCAGTTAGTCATCTTGCAGAAGTTTGGCTCTCGGACCACACCGTGACCAGGCGTCACTTGAAGGTTGCCAGCTCTTGATTCAGGTTGGGGATGTCCGAAGGCTTGGGATGAGAGAATACGCTATGACCACATGATTTTGAGAGTCCGCCAACTATTTAAACCCTCTTCCCCATCCTCCTCTCCCACTGCCCATTCGAAATTTTCACACAAACCACAACACAGTCCGGCACAAGGCAACACCCATACTCTCCATCAGCTTCCTTGCCGGTCCACTTATGCTTGACCTTTCCAACTCTTCCAACGATCTCTTACCTATTGACACTACCTTAGACTTCTCTCTTCCTTATTCCTTCAAACTGAGCACTGAAGATGGATGAAAACCCCAACAGGGGCACTTCCAAAACAACGCCCATACCCGCCAACCAGTCCTCTTCGCCTGATCGACGGTCTATTACTGCCGAAACCACCCCTCCCACCAAATCCATGGACTCAACAACAGATCCGGCTCTTCAAAACTTCCACCGCGACCCCGACCGCACCCACCGTTCATGGGATCCCACCTACGGTTGCGTCCAGAAGTGTGATTTCTGTAACGGGCGAGCGCCAGGCATTCTGATGAAGTGTGGAAACAAGTCCTGCAGCATCCGGATTTGCGAGGGCTGTGCGAGATCTGGTACCTGGCATCGCGAGAGGAAACACTATATCGACGCCGAAACTCTCAATTGGACTGTTTACAAGAATTCCAAGAGTACCAAGCCTACAGAGAAACAGGGCACTAGGCGGGCTCGGAGCCCGTTGTCGACTCCTTCGATGGGCGCTAGTGAGGGCCGTGCGGCGCGCCGCCGCAGGTTGCCAAGCCACGATGCCGTCTCTGATGAGGAAGACATCAAACACCGCCAGCCTGTCCGTTCTGACCCGACGGCGAGTGCTCCCAGCAAAAGACCAGGGACGCGGCAGGCGGCGGTCAGGGCTAGGAAGGACATGAGCCATCAGTCCCGACAATTCGAGAGCGATGTTGACGAGGAGAATGAGGACAATGGATTGGCCGAAGAGGAACGGGATATCCGTAATGGAAAGAGGGATGTGGAGGATAGAAGCGAAGCCCCCGCCATGACAACAGCGCAGTTAAGAACACCAACTCTCGTCCCGTTGAGCACACTCCGACCCCAGGTACCACGCTCTCTCTGCCCGGCCTAGTGCGCCGAACCCGAGACCCGCGAGTGGGCAGCCTCCAATCCACCTAGAGGACCAGGTCCGCCTCGTCTTGGATATCTATCGGGACGTGTTCGGGGACCAGCCTCACTCGGACCCTGCTCGTCTTCGCACTTCGATTCCCGAGCGCTGGGTCCCCGAGCCCCCTCGTCACCCCTCTCCGATGACCCCTGCCAGCACCCGCCCTCGGCCTACGAGCAGTACTATCACGAGGTCCGGACCGCCACCACCCAGTTTGAGAGGGACATACCGCCCCCTCCGGCAGGGTACGCCAAACACTCCTTCCACAGCTGCCCCGGGGTACGTTCCTCCTTCCATCCCGCACCTAACCTCCGTTCCCAAACCCAACTTATGGTCAACCAGAGCCAAACTAACACCCCGTCTTCTCACCAGCATAACCGCAAACCCAACACGCAGTACGCCGCAACCTCGTGCTCCACCCCACCCCACTCTACAACCCTCACAACGAGCTGGATCCCGTTGAACTCTGCCTGCTGCACGACGACCGCACCATCCTCAACCAGATGCAGCAGGTCTGGCACACGCACCACGCCATGAACCGACTGCGGCAGGACAACTTCCGGGTGTATGCAATGCAGGTTCTTTGGGACGTGTTTGAGCTGCGCCGGGCGCGAGTTTATATCCCGGACTCGTCGCAGACGGTGAGGTGGTTTGTGGAGGAGAGGGATTACCAGGCGAGGATGGAAAGGTCTCGTTTTGGGTTTGCTGCGCCGTTCCCGCCGATGCAGGCGGCGAACCTGGGTTGTTATCACCAGCCCCCGACCCAGGATTCAGTTGCGGTCACGGGGCCACTACGGCGAGGTTTCTGGCCATGATGGCGGCAGTCACTACAACGGCGAGAGTCAAGGCGATGGGTACGGCAGCCGCCACGAGGAACCCCGTGCCGCTTACCATGAGACGTACCGTGAGGGCGAGCGGAACTTCGGCGGGCACGGAAACCAGGGCACCCGCCGGAGCCGCAATTGGGGTGACTCCTTCGACTACGAGTCCGTCGACAGGGTGAGAGACCGCAACGAGGAATGATCAAGTCGATCACTCACTTAACAGCACCCAACCAAGCGGCACATGCCAGCCAAGTTGGGCGTGTAGCCTTGCCGCAGAAGGGAGACACACATTCCTCCCTCTATCATCCTTCGGCAGGCACTTCTGTACTCTTCTCTTCTCTTTTCCTTGCACGTTTGCGGTTCGTTTCATTGCTCTTCTCCCGGAATTTCTGGGTTTCTCCACATCATCATCATCATCATCGGGAGCAAATAGTTTTGCTCTACGGCGCCCTTTCAACGACTCACCAACCTCGACACTGCTCACCGTTTGCTCTCAGACGACACACGGCCTTGCGTCTTCGTGGTTGCTTTGGGGCAACTCTTGGACAGGAAGGACTGCAGCAAAAAAAGAGGAGGATCAGACCGAAGAGCAACACTGGGCATTTTGTCTCGAGCAGGAGTTTGGAGCCTTCTTCCGTCGTTCCTTGATGCTTTTTGGCGAGCAGGCCGAGTCAGGATGGCAACTATCCTTTATTTCAACGCGTTTTCTTCTTTCCCCGGTGTCATGCTTTGTGCGTTGAAGAGGCAGACAGGAGTGAACATATAAAAATAAAAAAAGAAAGAAAGAAATGAAAAATAAAGACAAGAAATGAAAAGAAAGGAAAGGAAAAAAGGTGGATATATGAGAAGGAATCTTCCTACTTGTGGTTCTCTAGTGAAAATGTATGGTGTTAGGAGTAAGACTCCAAGGGCCTTTAAGGGTCGTAATCGCACGGGTATGGACTATCGCGACAGTCAGTTCTTCATCTTCAGCACCTGTTGTTGATGTTAACCACGATTGTCCGCAATATCATTACATTCTGGACTGTATCCTATAAATTTATCCACACACCCAAGAGAACCCAACTCTGGTTCTCTCTATTCCTGAGCGCAAGCCCGCATGCTTCGACTTCACTCATCCCACTTCTCCCCTTTCTCACCCCGAAAAAGCCCCTCACAATACTCTCCTTCTCCTCCCCGAAAATCATCTCCATCAACTTCTCCTCTCAGCACTCTTCTTGACCAACTCCCAAACGACGCACCGTACCATCCATTACCTCCTCGCCACTCCCGCATCTCCAGCTCGCCAACCCCGACCCCCTTATTCTTCATCTCAACCTCCCTCCTCATCCCCGTACCAATAATACTCCGCCGGCCTCCCCATCTCTGCAACACTCCCCTTCTCCAGCACCAACAACCGATCGAAATCCGCCACCGTCGACAGCCGATGCGCAATAACCAGCACGGTACACCCCGCCGCCGCGAACTCCTGTCTCAACGACTCCTGGATGTTGCTGTCTGTTCCGCGGTCTACGGCACTCGTCGCCTCGTCGAGCACGACAATCTTGGGCCGCTTGAGCAGGGCGCGCGCGAGGCAGACGAGCTGGCGCTGGCCTTGGGAGAGGTTGGCTCCGCCAGTGCTGATGGGAGTGGAGAGGTTTGTGAATAAATTTCCTGTCGTGGTGGTGGTGGTGGGATCGGGGAGAGGAATGGGGTCGATGAGGGTGGTTTCTGCGTCTGGTTCCTGTTCGGGTTCGGGGTCATCGGCAGCTGGGGCGGGTTCTGTTGTGGTAGTGTCCGACTCGACAGTGAGGTGGGTGGTTGGTGCGGAGACTGTTGTGACGGCGGGATTGGGAGGCGCGGAGACAGACAAGTAGTTCAGGTCGTCAGTTGGATCGATCAGATGTACGCGCTTGAGAGACTCGAGGAGCTGTTGGTCGTCCAGCTGGCCTTCCATGTCGAGATTCGAGCGGAGGGTGCCCCTGAGGATACGGGTCAGAATCCGGGACAGTTCTGGCTAAGGGCAGTAAAAGATAAAACAAAACAAGAGGGGCTTCTTACGAAAACAAGAAAGGATCCTGCGGAATAATAGCCAGACGGCTCCGGAGTTGAGTCAACTTCAGAGTGGAGATGTCCACGTTGTCCACGCGGATGGACCCTCGACAGGGTCGAGCAGACGGAAGAACACCGCGGCAAGAGTCGATTTGCCTGCGCCCGTCCGGCCGACAATGCCGATGCGCTCTCCAGCATCGATGTTGAAGTTGAGACTTTTTAGAACAGGCGGGAGATCCTCAGAATAGCGCACCGTGAGGTTGTCAACCTCAATCTTCCCCTCTGTCGGCCAGGCAGCTGGCGCGTCCTGACCGCCCTGCGACTCGGTCTCAATCTCGGCATATTCCAGGACTCGCTCGCAGGCGTTGAACCCAAGTTCAACCGAGGTCATGGCCTGGAGCAGCGAGGTCAACGCATTCGTATACCGCAGGGCAAAAGCCAGACTGAACCCAGCCAACGCAGCGTCAACGCGGCTGAACGCCACGGCGTTGGCGACGACGCTGACGAACAGGGACCGAGCACGCCCATCCGGAACGCCATCCAGCGGCTGGACAGCTGCAGCATCCAGGATGCCTTGGAGCTATCGTCGATCAGGCCGTACATGCGATCCATGTAGAACTTGGTACGGCCAAACGCGCGGATGGTGGAGAGGCCGGAGAGAACTGAGCTGAACTGGTCATAGATGGGGGAGTGTGAGACCGAGTTGATCCGCTTCACCTCGCGGGCAGCGGTGATGTACTCGCGCGCCACGCGCACGTAGAGGATGAAGAGGAAGACGCCAAAGAAGATGACGTAGACCGACACTGACAGGCTGTACCCATCTGTTAAGTGATGGAAGGCTTGAGGGTCAGCAAGATGGGACTTACCTTGTAGCGATGATAACTGCCAGGAACAAGACAGCCCGAATAAAGCTGAATGTGGTATTAGACAACCGCCTGTCTACGATGAATGTATCGGACGTGAAGCGGTTGAGGATACGGCCGGCCGGGACGGTATCGATCCAGCGCAACGGGGCTCTCAGGATGGCGTGTGTCATGCGCTGGAAGAGTGTGCGGGATGCAGTCAAGCCGACGAAGAAGAAAGCAATGACCCGAACGATCTGGACCAGGAGCATGACGAACTCGATTATAATGTAGGAAGCCAGCCCTGTTGGTTTCATATTAGCAGCTGCCAAGGCACATATTACAAGGTGAGGGAAGCAGACGGAAGGAGAACTCACAGAAGAAGATGCTGTGCTCAGTTCCTCCGACCTTTTTGGAGACAAAGACATCGGTGTATACCAAAGACGTAGCCATCTGACTGGTCTGCGACGCGAACAGCACAGCCTCAGATGCCGCTTGCTGCGACAGCTCCTTTAAACTCCATGTCCTGGCAACGTTCAGGAGATGGCCGAGCAAAAGAATTGAGATTCCCACAAGCCAGGGAATCGCACCGCCGCTGGCTTTGTAATAGGCCTCGTAGACTTTCCACTTGACACGCCCACTCTCTCTCTGCTCCTCCTCCTTCTTGGCCTTCTTCTGAGCAGCTGGAGCGGTAAGTCCATTCTGAGCGCCTACAGATGTTTCTTCCGATGGAACAGATGTTGCTACCTCCTCAGGAGCTGCCGCGAGAGCCCCGGAGTCTGACGGGGTGAGAGGCCCGGCCGACTCTACCTCGCCGTTGTGAAGGCGGACCAAGTAGCTCGCATGAGGCAGAACGAGCTCGGCATGGTGTGTGGCCAAGATGCGGGTCCGGCCACGAGAGAGCGCTCCGGAGAGAGCTTCGTCGACAATCAGCCGGCCTACCTGGGAATCCACGGCGCTCAGAACGTCATCCAACACAAGGATGCCGGCGCGGGAGTAGAGAGCTCGGGCGAGCGCCACGCGCCAGCGTTGACCACCAGAGAGCGTGACTCCCTTGGGCCCGACTTCGGTCTCGTCGCCATCAACCAGAAGCTCGATATCCTTCTCGAGAGCGCAAGCTGCAAGAACCATGCGGTAGCGGTCCAGGACGAAGGGCAGACCAAAGATGATGTTCTCCCTGATTGTACCGCTCTCAATCCAGGGCGTCTGCGAGACGAAGGCGGTCACCTGAGGGATTATCCAGTCAGATACGGGGATGTACTCGGCGTTCTCGTCAAACTCCGGGATGGAGGGCATGCGGACCGTGCCAGCCAAGAGCTTGACCTCACCAAGAAGCGCAGCGAGCAAAAGACTCTTGCCTGACCCCGTCTTTCCGGTGATGATGCTGAGTTTGCCGATAGGGAAGTCGAGGGTTGCATCCCTGAGCATCGAGTGGGCTCCCCGGTGCTCTTCCTCCGCGCCGTTTTCGGGCTTATCAGCGTCCTCAATTCTCGGCCACGCCACAGTAGCGTTGTCAAACGCGATGACATATCCAGGTTCGGCCACGGGCTCCTTGTCGGACTGGCTGAATATACTTTTCCAGCCTCACGGCGCTGGTCCACGCCTCAAGCAGGTACATCTGGAGAAGAGGTAGCAGGGCGACTGCCTCGTCGAGCTGGTCAAATAGGCCGAGCGAGGTGAAAATGATGGAAGCGCGGATATGTGTCCCATTCTGCCAGACGTAGATAAAAAGGTAACGCTGGCGAGCAGCAGGGGCCCGAGATTGACGATAAAAACGACCAGGCACTGCCAGAGGGCGACTCTCCAGTATTGTCTGAGCTCCTCGTTTCGAGACGCCAAAATCTTGTTCTCCCAGTATTGTTCGAGGGCCGAGTATCTGATCTGGCGCATGCCTTGCAAAGCCTCGGTCAAGAGATGGGCCTTTCCATCGCGGTACTTCATCAGGCCGAATGAGCAGGGAGGTGTATTTCTTGGACAGGAGCGAGCTTAAGGGTACCATGAGGGATCCCGCACCCAGGCCGCACACCACTGGCAGCCAGCCCATCAAGCTGACGGCAAAGCCTCCAGCGAGAATGAGCTTGAAGATTGCCATGGGGAAGTTGTTGTTGTACGTGCAAAAGATGGTGACGCGGCCGCTGGCAAATGTTAGGAGTGAGGGGAGCCTGGAGGTCTCCGATGATAAAGACATACCTGTCAAGTTTCATGTGGTTGATGACAGACTGGCGGGTTTCGGTGTCCTTGCCCTTCCCTTTGGCAGCTTGCTTGCCTGTTTTCCCATTGGCATCCTTGGAGCCGCCCTCGTCGCCAGACTTGCTGTCCTTATCCACCTTGTGGCCCGGAGGGGCGGTCTCGTACTGCTTGAGAGCCTTGGAGAAGACGAGAGACTGCAACAGCGAGCTTACCGGTATCTCGAGACGACTCGCGGTGATCCACTTGAGCCAATTGTTCACTCCAACTTGGAGGAGCTGGCTGAGCAGCAAGCCAAGGACCCAGATGAACACGGTCGGGTCTGCAGAGGTGTGCTGCTGGCTCCGCTCGATCCTTGACAGGAAGTTGTAGAGCACAACTTGTGGGAAGAGAGACAGGAAGGCAATGACCAGCGTCAAGGTCCATTGCAGGGCGAGCTGGCCAATGTGAGCCTTGACGAGCTGCTTCCAGAGCGGGCCCTTGGCGCGCTTTTCGAGGAACCTAGCCTCCAGGTTTCTGGAGGCGGGTAACATAGTCGAGGTTGGGAATGTCATGCACTTCCATCTGTCGCTCCTTGGCGACGTTGAATATGCCCCGGTTCCAGGCGAAGGAGAACATGTGTAGGAGCGAAACGGTGCGCTGCTGGTCCACGAGATGGGACTTGTCGTAGACATTCGGGCGTCGCGGGAAGCCTGCGAAGGCAATTGTTGCAGCGATAGCCGAGATGAACTGTACCAAATAGAGCCCTCCCACGACCGTTGTCGTGGTGTTTCCCTCCAGGCCATAGAGCGATGCAAGTACTTCATAGCCATGGCAGATCGCCACTGAGACGGCGATGGCCAACGACGAGACCAAGCCAAAGACGGTCAGGAAAAACTTGGCCTGGTACCGATGGCGAGCAGGAAGAAAGTAGCACTGGAAAGAAGCACCTAGGGGATTGAGTGAGCCGAATGCCCAGATATGAGAGAGCAAGGCGCTGTCTTACCCAGCATACTGGATCAGCCCAAGAGGACAGCTCAGAGAGCCCAAGGCTGCCTTCGCTTCCTTTCAGAAGCAGGACCTTTGCAGCAAGGGATGTTCCAAGCCCGATAGCCGAGGCGAGCCAGATGGCGACCCTTGGCGAGTATCTGTGTAAGCACGGATGGAGTCTTCCGTGGCGATGCCATCGGTGTCTTCATAGCTCTCTTGGCCTTCACCAAGCCGAATGTAGCCCCTGCCGGGAATGGTGCCCGTCCTGCACGCGTAGCCCAGCGCAGGACCCGTCAGCAGTGCTACTACGGCCACCGAAGCGAGGCCGAAAACCTCGTGCAAGAGGTCTGGGTCCGGCATGTCGGCGACCGGTTAGGACTCGGTGAAATGTTGTTGTCTTGGCGGGGTTGGCAGAGTTAAAATGCAACCCCTCGAGATATCGGTAGCGGTGATGGAGTCTGTAACCTGCCGACGCGCATCGCTGTGGGTTCCTTGTCAGTGTTGTTGGTTTTCCACTCTGAGAATGCTGGAACGAATTCGGTCGAGATGTTGAGACAGTCGGCTGGGGCGAGGAAGAGCTATAACGTGTGGAACGCCGTGCGAGAGCCCGAAGAGCCTTTTCTGATCTGTGAGCCGGGGGTTATTCACGGGTCGTCAGTCATGCAGCACAACCTCTGACAGTTCTCTTGCACAACACAATCGTTCTTTACACCCAGAGCCTAGATGACTTGACCAAAGACTCTTTTGAAAGCACTTGGTAACCATCCCAGTCGTCTGCCTAGAACTTGTACTGTGCGGAAACGGCATGCCAAGCAACCCACACGGCTGTCCCAGACCACCCACCTACAACTTGGAACTGCCAAAGCACTCAGCCCGTTTCGTTCTCTCGGCATCATCATTATTAGCACACCAACCTAGTTGGACCGACGGCAACAACGTCAATTGTTGGCTTCTGGTGACAACTACTCCACATGTGGCCCTTGCCTGACCTCTGCTTATTAACCACCAACCACACTGCCGCCGTTACAGTGGATCGTCTGCCCACTGATCGACGAGCTGTCCGACGACGCCAGGAACACGACACAGGTTGCGATCTCGCTTGGTTCTGTTCAACATTGTCAGTTATCTAGTCAGTGTCACCAAGTCCTGTCCCAGGAACACGTACGAGACGGCCGGCCCATGGGGCTGGTAAACTGTTTCTGTGCATCCTCCGGCATGGTTGACGGGATCAGCGGTGTCCACACGGGCCCAGGCGCAATTGCGTTGACGCGGATGCCCTTGCCGAGCTGCTGGTTGCTCAGGCCACGCGTGAACGAGACGATTGCGCCCTTCGTCGAAGTGTAGTCGAGAAGATCCGGCCGGCCGATGTACGCGTTGATGTGCTGGCGTTGTTGATGATAGTGCTGCCGCGCTTCATGTGCGGCAGCGCGTACTTGGCCAGGAAGAAGTAGGGGTGGATGTTGGTGTTGAAGGTGTGTAGCCACTGGTCCCTATCCCACCGTCAGCATCTCCTCTCGAATGAAACGCTTGATTGAGGGGGTGTGGATGGCTTACTCAGAGAGGTCCTTGATGTCCTCCACCACACATCTGGTAGGCAGCATTGTTGAACAAAATGTCGATCTTCCCGTTGAACACCCTGACCGCCTCGTCAACCACCTTCTTGCAGTTATTCTTGTCCCTCAGGTCCGTCGACACCAGGTAGCACTTCTGCCCGTACTGCTCCACCCGCTTCTTGGTCTCCTGGGCGTCCTCCTCCTCCTCGGGGAGGTAGGCGATGAGCGAGTCGGGCGCCCTCCATGGCGAACAGGATGGCCGTGGCCCGCCCAATGCCCGAGTCGCCGCCCGTGATGATGGCTGTCTTGCCCTTCAGCTTCCCCGCCGCCTTGTACTTCTGGCTCTTGCCGTCGTCGGTTGGGATCTCGTCGAACAACAGGGGCTGCGGGTGAGGCATCTTGCTCTCCAAACCTGGGAACTATCTGGCCCGAGACTGGGATCTCGTGGCCTGGCATTGTCAGTATCTCCCCATGAGATGAAGTTCCTGCCCTGCTTACCGCTCTCGAATTGGCCTTTGGATGTCATGTTGAGCCGTTTGCAGGCGTAATTCGTGGTCTTCAAAGTCAAAGAAATGTTTCCGGTATGGGCTCTGGAATTTGAGCTGAATGAGGAGTAGTTTATCCTTTATATTTCTTTTGACCCCTGGAAGTAATGACACGGGTGGTTGCTTGTCGCGGGACAACCCCACTGCAAGCTGTGAGTCGATGACGACATTGAGTGCAGCGCTGGGTATGGATGGAATTGGAGCACCCCACCGCCACGTCCGATCTGCTCGTAACCATGGAATTCAACGTCCCGCTCACCAGCAGGGACTCATTTTGTCTGTCTGGAGACGTCCAATGTGCGGTACCAGGACTCCTGTTACACACACACCACTTCTCCCCCGTCTTTGTCTGATGGTGACTGATGAGCATGATGGGGGCTTGGCTGCCCGAAGTTGCTCGACGCACTGACTAGAACGGGAAGGGTTCGAATTTCAAGCGGACGTTGCTGAACTCTTATCTGAGATGGATGTTTTGGTGCGGTTAGGTCGGTACTGGCCGCTTCACCAGCAACATGGTGGCCTGGCATAGGAGAGCTGTCGAGAGCAAAGCTCAAAAAAGGCACAGGTGGCCACACCTCCGGGTCAAGTTGTAAACAAAAGACCGGGTTTTCCACAGCTTGTCAGCCGCCTTCCAGTTTGGAGCGCTCGTCCCCACCCTTGATACAATGTTTGACTACCAGGGATGTTGCTTGGACCTGATTAAGTGGGAGGCGCTTTTTGGAATCCGTAACGTAACCTGCAACTGGAGCGGCATGAGTTACCTACCAGCCAGTCAAATTGGGTTGTGGGAAACTCACTTCACGGATGAGGCCTCGGGGCTGACGAATGGTCATTCGCGAGGTGAGGCAAGCAAGGCACTTTAGTTTTGTACTCTGGGTTGCTATGGTCGTTCCAAAGAATAGTGTTAGAGAATAGTGTTTGAAAATATCACTCTGTATTTGAAGGACTATCAGCACCCACAGGCTTGTTTGAAGTCTCTAAAGCTGGCGTGGTGCCAGAAGGCAACGCCCATGCACATGTTGTCTATCCAAGACACCCTCGCTCGCGCTAATGCCATCGCAGGACGAGGCGGGTTCGACAAGGAGGCTCTGGTACCCCGGACTGCTGGGACAGTCGATGGAAGCCTGACAAGGGACTGAGACTGATTAGCCTTCCGAACATCCAGCATGTCCTTTCATGGCATGGAAGGGGAATCATCCTTGGCATGATGCGTCGATATCGTAACACCTTGATCAAAATACTACAAGCCTCAAATGAGATCCAGACCACTTGACCTGTCGTACCCTGTCACAGATCATCCTCTGGGGGTTCTGGGCTACTCTTCAACCCCTCATCTTTCAAAGCGTTGGCCTTTACCCCCTGCCTCCTCTTCACTTGCAGCCGGGCTCTCTGCAGCCCCCTCGCCTGCTGTCGGCCAACGAAAAGCACCAGAACCAATTTCGTCCCCTGGACAGCCAAAGAGGTTTAGATTGCATCCGGACCGAGATCGGGATCATGAGCGAGCGCCGGCCGCTGAAGTATTCTTTCAGTGGACAAACAGAAACTGCCCCGAACATGATCACAGCCTATGAGAGTTGTCCAAAGTCTTGTTGCCCAAATGGCCAAAACACCCGGTCGCCCCATCATCATCGTAGATGGCCGTGTCTATTCTCTCGAGTCAGCACAACTAGGAATTAGCCATACAAGGTGTAAGGAAGGCCATACTGAGATCAAGAGACGACGTCATACGACCACTGGGTATCTTATCGCAGTGGCAGGTGAGGATGAGAGTCTTTTGCTCGTGACTGAGGTCACAGTTGAGGCAGCTTTGGGAGTAGTTGCCGCTACGAGAAGGGACGGTCAGCAAGAATGGAAAGCAGAAGAAGTGTCGAATCACATTCGGCGTACCTGTCGTAAGGGATGAGCTGCCCGCCGCTGTTGCCCACGCAGAGGTCCAGGTCGATCCTGTAACAAGCGTTAGCTACTGCCGCACTGAGGAACGAAACCAATGCAAGAGGCTGCATACCAGCTGTAATTGTACCCAAACACCGCGGTGAGGTCGTTGCGGCAGTACAGACCCAGCCAGTGATCGCCGGTCAGGTTGGCCCAGTGTATGCACAATACTCAACAATGCTGCGCGTCTCAGGCTTTCCGTCGGCAGCGGCCTCCCATGGTCAATATGGCCAGACCGGCGGAAATGATGACCTGGGTGAGGAACTGCATGGTGATATTCCGGTACAAGGCCACCAAACTGAGAATCAGTGTTGTTTCCTCGTTGCCGGTTTCTGCTCGTGACTGCTGGGAGAGGTGCCGCAGCCAGGCGCAAGGGTTATGAGGGATGGTAAGAAGAGAATGGGTTCCCCGGAAACGATGAATTTGTGAAGTTCAAGCGGGGCAGAAATTTTGACCTTCCACATTAAAGGAAGCAGCAGTGCGGCGACGGAATGTCAGGAAACTGGTTGCCACGAGGGCAGGACCTTCCAGTTCCTTAATCCCGTCTCCTGTATCCGAGATCCGAGCCCTCTCAGTCTTCCGGTTTCACTAGACAACTTCGCCACAGTGTCTGCTGAAGTATGAACTCGATGTACCTGTTCTTCCCTCAGCCGAACTCCTCAACAACGGCGTCGAAGCCACAGTGCTGGGCTTGGATCCGGATACCACTCTCCAACCACACTACTTAGGAATGCCGTATCCTGACGGATTCTTGTTGCTCCTTCTCCCAAAGCCCCAAGTCCCCTTCCCAAGCCTGTGGCAGCCGGTGCTACCAGAAAAATCTGAGGCAATGATGCCACAGCCGCGCAAGTCTCAGGACCTGTAACCGTCACTTCCCATAAATAGACAAATCAAAAGGCCTTGACAATGTTCTGCACCACCTAGACCCGTCATGGGATGAGCGGTCGAGGAGTGGCCGCGATGAAACCGACCCAACCTCGCCGCTCTGCCGACGGCTTGGTGATGAGGAAGCAAGGGCTGCCTACGGATCATCACTAGTTACTTGATCCAATATGACCAAGTCTCCAGTGTCATCGTAACCAACCCGGCCCTCATTCACAGCTCTTCTCATCTCTTCGCGGAGAGGCTCCCGCTCGCCAGTCAATGGGTCCCATTCCCAGCCCTCTCGCATCCTGCCAGCACATTAGCTTCACTCTTTCCCCCCAAAAGACGACACCATGCTCACGTACCACATCCACCTCAGACAAGCCCTCAACTCCTTGTCTCTGGGCAAAACCCTCATCCACTCAGGCTGAAACCCCTCCTCTCTCCCCATCCCCGTCCAATGGTCCGACCTCCCCAGCAGCACATCCCTACAAAAAATCCGCACGAGTCCAGCGTATGGTCCCTGTGTAAGATGCCCAATCTCCCACGCACACCCAACCGCCCTCTCCCTCGCGTCTGCCGCCGCATCCACTCCCCCAGACTCGAGATCACCATCCTCCTCCCCGAACACCTCCCCCATCCTCACATGCTTCCCATCCCCTACATTAGGGTAATTCCTCACTCCGTACCTCCTCTCTTTAGTCGGCGGCCTGTCGATCCAAGTCCTCGCGTACCTCTGTATTGTAGTGCATCTCACAGCCGACAATCCCAGTGGCCTTATCATGTCGGTAATCTCAACCGGATCAGCAGCCGCAAGCGCCTCTGGCGTGGGGAAGCGGGCCATCAGCTCCCGAAACACCGGTATGGCCTGCTTGCCGGTCGTGCGGATCAGGAAGGTGATGGCAATGAGCAAGCGGAAGGGATCGTCCGCGAGCTCTTCCTGGATGAGCCCAAACGACACAGAGGAGAGGGGCGGGATGGGGAGGGACGAGATTGTCCCGCGCGCGGGACGGGGCTTTTTCTTTTGGGTCGAGGTTGATGGGGCGGGTTGTTGTTGGGGTGGCGGAATTGAGGAGTTGGTGATGGGGTGAAGAATGGGGATTTGGAGCCGTGGCGTGGTTTGAATGCTCGATCGGGCTCTTTTGTGGGTTCAGGATGTGGATCAGGACTCGTGTAAATAGCGACCGAGTAAGTTTCAACATCTCGGCTGTTGTTCCGGCCAGAAGGGAAGGCTGAGTCTTCATGCTGACTGATGGACATGTCTCCATCTCCAGAAGGGGACGTTCGCGCCGCGGTTCGGACCCTTGACTCTGCGTCATCGTTGAATGCCCCTCTCCCTCCTTGGCTAACCCATTTACAGTGAGTTGGATACCCTGCGAAGAAGTCTCTGTATTGTGAGCGAAAAAGGCAGCAGCATGCTGCTGCCTCATCACGGGCTTTCTCCTGTCCGCGAGATGGTCTCCAAAGAAGTGAGACAGCCGTCTCTCCGCCCTCTTCTTGTTGCTCGCAGTCGCCCTGTTCCTCCTTCCCGTTGCCCTCCCCGAACTGGCAACTTCTATCTCAGCCTCTTCTACCTTCCCCCTCAGAGTAGCCTCCAAAAACGGCACCAAGCTCCTTTCATTAACCTGATTCGATCCCCATTCCTGCTTCCTGGCCCGTATCGCCTCGGCACAGTCGAACAGCATCTCCCACTCCTCTACTCCCCGCATGAGACTCAGCTCATGCAGCTCCTGCAGCTCAGCCTGCGGCGTCTGGCCGGAGGCGATGAGGGAATTGAGGAAGTGCCTTGTCTCTTCATCGCTGATGTCGAAGCCGTAGAGGAGTGTTTCGGCTAGGGCGTGGTTGGATGGGGTTGTGGTTGACCTTTTCGTTTGCATCACGTCCCGTGGTGGAGCGTGGTGAATTGACGAGGGAAACGGATTGTGGAAATGGCGATGCTGATCCTGTTCAGCAGGCGAGGCGGAGGGGGAAGTTTGATATTCGTAAGATAAAAGGGGAAGTACTGATAGCGGTGATAATTTGATAAGGGTGGGTTGCAAGGGGGAAAATGGTCAACATAATTCTACACTTGTGAGAAAGCTGAGGGGCGAGACACAGCACACACACAAAGGACTGACTTGGAACGCCCTACCGTAAATCAGCGGGCGATTGCTGAACAACAAGGAAATAGTCTAGATTGAGACCGGCACATTTGATTTACACTTCTCAGCCCCAGCTCTACCCGCCCTGCGCTCCTCCCATCGCTGGAGGGCCTTCCCTTCCCTTCCTTTTCGTCTACGCCATCCAGAGAACGTGGCCGAGCCTAGCAGTATATGGTAATGCAAACAAAGGTCAAGAACCGCCGTGTTGCTCTGGCCTGACCTGTCGATTAACGGCGCGGGGGGGTGTTGTCGGTCTTGGGCGGGTCGTAGACGATCTTCCTTGACTTGAGCCAGGCCACTTGTACCGCTTGACCCACACGCTCAAGGCGAACAGAACCGACGTGACAACGAGCACCTTCATGCCCATGCGCTTGCGGTCGTCCATCTCGGGCTCGGCGGCCCAGTTGAGGAACTCGGTAACGTCCTTGGCCATCTGGGAGGTCGATGCGGGCGTGCCGTCCTCGTACTCTACCAGACCGTCATACAGGACACGCGCCATGGCAATGCCGGTACCGGGGAAGTAGGGGTTGAAGTTGAGGCCAGCGCCGACCTGGGCGCCGGCGGGGGGCTCATCGGGGTAACCGGTCAGGAGGTTGAAGATGTAGTCGCAGCCGCCGTGGCGGGCCTTGACGATCAGGCTGAGATCGGGGGGGAGGGCACCGTTGTTGGCGAAGCGGGCGGCCTCTTCGTTCTTGTAGGGGGCCGGGAGGTAGTCGGACAGCTTGCCGGGGCGCTTCTCGATCTCGCCCTGCTCATTGGGCTCGGTGTCGTACTCGTTCTCCTCGGCCAGAGCCATGGCCTCGTCGACGGTCAGGATGGTGCCGACAAGGGCGCGGTAGGGGACCCGGCTGAGCGAGTGGCATGAGGCGCAGACCTCGCGGTAGACCTGGAAACCTCTCCGGAGACTGCAGGGAAGATCCACGTGAGCGATGCTTGCACACCACCAAGCATCCGGACAAAGGGGGAGCTTACGCCTGGTGGTCAAAGGTCTTGAACCACTGCTGGTGAACCCACGGGTATTTGGTGGGGTGCAGACTGTGTCATCAGTCAGCTTATGCTGTCTTCAGTTTCCTCCAAACCTTCCCTCGACGGCGCGGTCGGCCGAATATGCCGCAATGCAGGCAGACAACCTCGGGCCATGTCGAGGGCAGGGCAAGGGTCGGCTGAGCACTCACCCCTCCTCAGCCGGCGTAGCGGCATCCGCGGTAGGCCCGTAGAGGATAGTACCAGGCGATGGAGCCGGCAGCGAGGGTTGTAGCGGCGGCGGCAGCGATGTTCAACCGGATCGGCGACTCGGCAGTGGACCCGGAGCTCGAGGAAGAGGCGGCGCGCTGGCGAAGACGGGGCGTTAGCTTTTCAGAGGACACAAGAGGCAGTGCCGAGGCCTAGTCGATGGACGGAGCGGGTTGGCAGGCGCAATTGAGTCGAGCGGGAGGGGGTTCGACGATGCAGTCATGCGATGGATGGTCCTGACGAGGCCAAACCAATGGCAAACAGCGACGAACCGACCGACCGAATGAACTCACCTTGGAAATGTGCACGGTGCCATTTCTCGCGCCGGCAAATGCGCGCGTCGAGCGCAGGCAGGACCTCGCCAGCATGGTCGGCACACCTTGCGGAGCTTTGGAGGGTGTCGAAGGTCGGATTGACAAGGCAATTTGCTGCCACCGGCGGTGTTGTGAGGTAGCAGGCTTCGAGCTGATGGAGGTCGACGCAGGTCAGGTTTCTCAAATTCGGGATTCTTAGGAACTCTGGCTCTCTCATTGGCCGGCCAATCAAAGCTCTGCCCCAGCCAGTAGCTGCGGGCCACGGCCTAGAGTTTTTCCGCCCAGGCCTCCGCACCGCCCAGGCCATTCCGGAGCTCCATCCTTGCTGTGCGCTTCCCGCTCATTCACCAGATTCATGACCAAAGCCAACTCAGAGAAGCATTTTCAGTACCCTTTTCCTTTATTCAATCACTGCTCTGGGATTTGTTGATTTCTAGCATACTACAATTTTCGGCCGAGTCTTCTCTAGACGAACCAACACTTTTCCTATCCCTAGGTATCTGCCTCTTTAGGCCCGTCAACGCCAGTTTTGAACAACCCGATGCCCCTATGTACAGCCCAACGACAACTTAAAATGGATATTAGGCATTTAAGCCCGGCCATTTTTTGCCTAGGACCTCCCGCCGCTTCTTTACGGCGTTGGCCAGCATATCGAGTGTCTGGACGGTGTCCTCCCAGCCGATGCAGGCATCGGTGATGCTGACGCCGTACTTGAGGGCGTCCTTGCCCTCCTTGGGGACCTTCTGGTTGCCTGGATACACACGTTAGCAAGATCCTGAAACAGCAGCGCGTAGGACCGACTCACCCTCGTTGATGTTGCTCTCAATCATGACGCCCATGATGGCCTCCTCGCCCTTCTCGATCTGCTCGGCCAGGGTGGCGGCGACCTTGGGCTGATTTTTGTGGTTCTTGAGCGAGTTGCCGTGGCTGCAGTCCACCATGAGCCGCTGCCGCAGGCCCGCCTTCGCAAGGGCCGCCTTGGCTTCGGCAATGCTCTCCGCATCGTAGTTGGTGCCCCGGGTGCCACCACGCAGGATGACGAAGCAGTCCTCGTTGCCGACGGTGCCGACAATGGCCACCACACCAGGCTTGGTCACGGACAAGAAGTGGTGGGGATGCTTAACGGCGCCAATGGCATCAACGGCGACCGTGAGGCTCCCGTCGGTGCCGTTCTTGAAGCCCACGGGAAAACTGAGGCCGCTGGCCAGCTCGCGGTGAAGCTGGCTCTCGGTTGTCCTGGCACCGACGGCGCCAACGCTGAGCAGATCGGCGAGGAACTGCGGGCTGATGGTATCGAGCATCTCGCTGGCAATGGGCATGCCCCGCGAGGTGAGGTCCACGAAAAGCTGCCGGCTCAGGCGCAGGCCCTTGTTGATCTTGAAGCTGTTGTCGATGTCGGGGTCGTTGATTAGACCCTTCCAGCCGACCGTTGTGCGCGGCTTCTCGAGGTAGGAACGCATGACAATCAACAGCTCATCCTTGTGCTTCTCCTTCTCCTTCACCAGCAGGTCGCAGTACTCGAGGGCAGCCTGCGGGTCGTGGATGGAGCAGGGCCCGACGACCACCAGTAGCCTCCCCTTCTCATCGGTACCGTTGACGACGGCGACGGCCTCCTCGCGGCCCTGGAGGACGGTCTGCTTCGACTGGGGCGTCTGGGGGATCTCGTGCTGGAGGAGGTCGGGGGCGTCAGAGGGTTGTAGCCGCGAACTGATGCGGATTAGTTGGCTGCTCAGTTGGGCTGGAGCGTTTAGAATGGTCGCTCACTCCTCCAGTCTTCGCTCTCAGCCTTGTTGCCGACATTCTTGTTCTCGATGTAGAACGACTGCATGCAGCTGTGAGTCGACCGTGGCCAGGAGAGCGCAGGCGGCATGTTGGGTTTGACCTACAGACATAGTGTCGGTGTTGATATTGGCTCGGACGGTCACCTGTAGAATGGGGTCTGATGGCCACCTGGAAAGTCCGAGAGGTTCGTTTCTCGCCTTCTGCTTCCGTGTGTTTGAGGAAACAAATCCCGGATGGAAACGTTGCAACTGGGAACTTTTTCGCCGATGGCGGTCAGGGTTTGGGCAGCGCGAGTGGGTGTGGAGGGGCAACCCAGGTATGCATGAGCTGTGTGGGATGACTCAAAGTGGGGCAGCCTGCTGAAAGAAACTCGCCCTGTCAAACACATTCATCTCAGGATCCAACCTCTCCATCAATCTGCAACGCCTGTCCAGGCTCTCTTTGTCGGCAGGCCCCTGGGCCAATGATCCAACACGAGCAGGGAGCAAGTGCTAACATAGTCCTCATCATTGGCTGAAGAACCGAAACGGCTCAGAAAAGGGATCGGAAGATCCGAACATGTGCTCGGCCAGTCCCACATGTCCGAGTTCGGACAAACTGCGGACGGGGAGGTGCCCGAGCCTCGCCTCCTGTTCGGGAGACAATGGAAGCTCCTTTCCGAAACTCTGACTCTTGTTACAATGCGCGGTCTGGAGACTTTGAGGGGAGACGACTACTCGAATGAAGCCCCTACGGGATGATTCGACGGTTCCCAGTGAACGTGGTCCCGGATATGGCATTTTGTCAACTGTCTTCGATGGGAGGTCTCGATCACAGGAGCATCAGTGAAAGGTTGAGGGACCGGGAGGCCATCAGCGATATCGTCGGCCGGTTTTGCGTAAAACAAACACCCAGCTGTCTAGGCGGAAAGCTGGTTGTTGTTCCAGGCCATTTCTCGCTCACCCAGCAGCAGCCCATTCCATCGAGAACTTTTGATGGTACCAGTCAAAGCCCGGCTGACACGCCAGCGATCATCTTCAGGGACCCCTGGTCGTTCCTAGCTCGTCTTGGCGCGCCTGAAGCGGGTCTTGCGAGGGTCAGGCAGGCCCCCACTTGCCGTGAAGGAGCTCTCCAGACTTGGAGACGCGCCAAGAACCCGAAAGCTTCGTTTGCGACTGCTGAATAAGATCCCACTTTGCGGCACGACACAAGCAGACACGCTCCGAGTCTGATCAAGATGGCTGAGAACAGCAACAACGACGACGATGTCAAGTCGAATAAGCGCAGCCATGCTGATTTTACTGGCGACGATGGCTCTGGTATGCCGCAAACAGCCTTGATGTACTCTTCCTTTGCACCTGCTAACAATTAAGATACAGACAGCTCCTCCGACGACGACATGGGGCCCCAGCTGCCCTCGGCTGCACCCAAGAAGAAACGACGCGTCCTTCCCTACGAGAAGCTGTACATCTCTGCCTCCCCAAGTCAGCC